>JAUCBJ010004166.1:0-13896 GCA_032718475.1 Nemertoderma westbladi
TGGCAGCAGCAGTAGCAGAGTGGTAGTTAGTGGTAGTAGCAGTAGCAGCAGCAGTAGCAGAGTGGTAGTTAGTGGTAGTGGCAGCAGCAGTAGCAGAGTGGTAGTTAGTGGTAGTGGCAGCAGCAGTAGCAGAGTGGTAGTTAGTGGCAGTAGCAGCAGCAGTAGCAGAGTGGTAGTTAGTGGCAGTAGCAGCAGCAGCAGCAGTAGCAGAGTGGTAGTTAGTGGCAGTGGCAGCAGCAGTAGCAGAGTGGTAGTTAGTGGTAGTGGCAGCAGCAGTAGCAGAGTGGTAAGTTAGTGGCAGTAGCAGTAGCAGAGTGGTAGTTAGTGGTAGTGGCAGTAGCAGCAGCAGCAATCCCACCATCCAGGCACCATAGACTATAATATACCACTTCAGGTTCGCTAAAAAAGGTTTCTTCATCCCCACAGGTAGATTTTATAATTAATTTAATGTTTGTTAGAAGCTTTTAGAAATAACCCGTTATTACCTCATTACGTGCACGTCGACCAGACGGCACCTGGCCAGCCACTAGTTCGTTGGTGTATAATAAAGCACCTATAGCGTCCGAGTAACAGATGAATGATAAAGTTATTGGCCACCATGTATATTCAATCCGATAGATTTCACCTCCCTGTTCCTTTCTGGGTGAGCCAGAATTTTTATTTTCGCTTTCATTATTTGTACTAAGCGTTTAAAAAAGTGTCTCCGGTGATAGTTCACCAGTAAAACTACAGTTACAATTATCCTTCAATATCTTATTGTGATTTGTTGGTGCTGTTAGAAAGCTGGCCTTCTAAACTATTTTCACTTTGCTGATGACCTTGGTCTAGGCTACTGTTCAGAGACATTGGAGGGAACAGAGAAACTGTCATGTAACTAACTTAGATGATGTTGCATCCGGTGTTAGTGACCTCTTTTTGAATAGCACACAGACTAAAATTCTAACAGTAAACATGGACTCGGACCATCAGCAGAAAATCGATCGCGATAAAGTTCAATAGCTGGATGGACTGGCAATTTGAATGACTTCTTTGGATCATGGCTTCGGAGGTCTGGTTAAGATGTAAGAATTCGCAAAGGAAAAACCTGGTCTGCCACCCACGAGATATCCAGGATCTGGGAGAGCTGTGATATCTCCTGCTCTCTAAAGGTACGCCTTTTCCGTGCAGTAGTGGAGCCCGAGCTGCTCTATGGCAGCCCTTCATAATAGACTCTAACTGCTGAAGACTCGAGGTCTCTGGATGTTACTATGTAAACTACCAGATGCTGCTTAGCATGGGGCACAACATTGCATATGATGCACACATACAGTAAGCAATGAAGGTGTCCTCTCATCCACGCATCCTGTCATTGCCAAGACACAGCTTCACCCTGTAGAGACGCCGCTTGAAGCTTGCTTGACACTGTTTTCGCCAACCTGTTCATAAACTTGTGCTGTAGCACAAGTTTAGGTCCGATTATTTAGAGCAGCAGTAGTTCCAGTACTCCTCTACGGGAGTCCTTGCTGGGCTCTAACTGCTGAGGACACCAAATCTCTGGATGGCACATTCACAAGAATGCTACGCCGGGTTCATTGTGTCAAGTACAATGCACACATCTCCAACCAGACACTATATAACATTGGAGGTGTCTCATTGGTTCCCCCAAGCTTGACACTAGAACAAAATCGCCTCCGCTTTGCAGGACATTGCTTTCGCCGTGAGGACCAGCCAGTGCATAATCTTGTACTTTGGCAGCCTCATGGAGTGAATAAGCATGGTGGACAGCCCATGACTTTCTTGAGACGCATCTTAAAGGACACTGGCCTTAAAGATGCGGATGATCTAGCAAATGTCATGGGTGATAGGGAGTTGTGGCGGTGCAATTTTTGTTGACAAGCCGGCACAGCATTCTTAAAAATGCAGCTGCAATGCAGCATGCAGTTCCTAGTAGTAGTAGTAGTAGCACAAGTTTACCGAAAGAGCTATCGAAAGATGAGCTTTCGGGTTGACTCTGGCTTCGGGCGACTGTTTGCTTTTTTGTTTGACCTTAGCTTTTTGTCTGTCTGGGCCCAAACTCAAAGTGTGACTCCTCTGTGGATAAATTTCTCGGTTTTAGTTCTAGTTTATCATTCGCTCTGGGCGCTGGTTGGTTACCTACGAGGGTTAGATTTAAAATTGAACTGTAAGTACCTCGCAAACAGTGAAAGCAGTTACGTATTAACCTATATGCCCTAGGAAGTTTTAAAAAAATCCGTAGCAGTTAAAATGAAAACAAACATTTGTTTAAATTAGTACGGTAAGCCAATTTATAAAGTCTCATGTTGGCTGACTTGACTTGGAGGACACTACTTATTATTATCATAAACCTCGGTATATTATATGTTGCCTCCAGCTGATGTTTAGGGCACCCCTTCCCTAGTATTCTTGAGTAACAACCATCAATTCGTTGTTCAAATTATTTCGTCAATGTCCAGGCCCGTATCGTGCGGGGGGGGGGGGGGGGGGGGGCTTTGGGGGCACTGCCCCCCCCCCCCCCCCCCCCACCCCCAGACAAGTTTCACTACCCCCCAGCCAGACATGTCTTGTTCACTCGCCTTGTTCACAATTAATTAATAATAATAGTCTTGACCCCAGTGATCAATATTATTGGATTCACATTGATATACTTATAATAGGATACACACGTCTACATACACACTGACCTGACTCCCCACCATCCCATTTTGGTCAAATTATATAATACTACATGGTATTAACCTATCTACCTGTAATTACTAAAAATACCCGAAAGTTACAGGTTCTCTCATTGGCTACCAGGGGTTGTTTGTTGTTGACCCATTGTCTATTTGTCTGTAATCTGGGAGCCAGCTTGCAGCTAAAAGGCTACTTGCTGAGGGTTGCTTGCGCTGGTATCAATATCTATAATTTGTTGTAACTTAACCTTAACCATATTATACCTGAAGTGGGTCCTTCGCGCAGCACGTGACATAAACTTATGTAAGTGTCAACCCGAAAGAAATATAAACAACATCTAAGCAGATGTCCCTTGATCACTTTACACTTAGAGGTAGTCTGGAAAACTCCAGTCGATTTTTTAAGACCTCAGAAAAAGTTTAAATGACACAGCTAATTAATGGTCTATTACAATTCTGCCAAGTTTCCGTTTACACGGATTAAAATCAAAGAAATGGGAGGACATTTAATGCTTAGACATGTAGCCATCTTGTGGGAGACTGCTGAACTGTTGGTGTCAAAAGTCGCTAAATAATGTCAAGTTTTGGACATATTTATGCCTACAAATTTTCAATTCGACAGCTTTAAATCTAACAAAGTTATTTGAATGTTACGTTAATGAAATCGTTACGTCAACAACTATTTGCCATTATTGACATACTCCAATATTGTCAGTTCGCCAATGCTCCGCCAATTTCGTGGCTCGCCCAATACGCCTTTCAACAATATTGATTATATATGTACTAAATTAACTCTCACTCGGTTGTATGCTCCCCAAATCCCAGTAATGGGTTTGCCCCCCCAGATTTGGCCTCTGCCCCCCCCCCCCCCCAGATATTATGATCACCATGCGGGCCTGTCAGTGTCAAAGAAAGGCATGAAGTGATGACATCGGTTTTCACCCCATTGATGACTTGTTGATCACAAAACAGCATTTTGCAAACAAACAACAAAAAAACAGCAAGCAGTATTTATGGCTGATATTCATGACTCTGGCATGTATATCAGCGATCAGCCAGATAGGGGGGGAAACTGGACGCAATAAAAAATCATCACTCTCCAGGGGAAATTCGACGCAAATAACAGCTGATTATTCTCAAAAGTAAAACTGTAACCTGTTCTATTGTGCCTGTTTATGTTTTGGTTAAAATAACGTGCCACTGTAACCTGCTCCTTTCCCTAAATTGAGAATTTAACATTGAGGCGGGATATTAATTCGCCAAGGCGGGTTTTGCGTCTAGTTCCCCCCCCCCCCCCCCCCTCCCCCGTCTCATATCAGCATTGTATAAATGTTGTATAAAACAACATTTTTCTCAGTTTGTCGATTTCGACTTTTTTCATCACTAAATTCCCTACTATATCAATTGTCATCAAACATATATCAAAATGTTCAGCAGCTTTCGGGCTACAATCTTGAGTAGGCCTATTGGTCATTTAGGCATGGCCATTTTGAACATCTAGAACTGCTTTTGTGACTGTATATATTATATAGCCCGAGCATGCTAAAATTCCGAGACAGAGGGGGAAACTGGACGTAAAACCCGCCTTGGCGAATTAATATCCCACCTCAATATTAAATTATCAATTTAGGGAAAGGGGCAGGTTACAGTGGCACGTTATTTTAACCAAAATAATAAACTAAACACAATATAACTGGTTACTGTTTTATTTTTGAGAGGTGGACCGAGACGCGAGACCTTCATTCAACCCAGGTGGTATTACTGTTCAGTGTTCTTTAAACATGAGATATTTTACATATAAAAGCATCCCAATTTATACAATAGAAAAAAAACCGACCTGCACAAAAAGTGCCATTTTTCGAACAAATGGCCTTTACGAAGTTATCCATTCTCACCTTTTATACTAAATGATCTACCAGAATAGTAAGCTTTAGAAAAATAATAGATTTGGGTAATGGTCCCCTTAAATTAATAACGATCTTCCTGTTGTTTTAATAATAATAGTATTTCGCAAACATTTAATTTATTCTACATTCTGTAAATACCACACTTTATATCCCGCCGCGCCGAGATATAGAGTTAATCCACTGGATTCTGCCATCAACCAACATATATCTGTATGTCTTTACGTTATGTTATGTTTACCTTTCTGCTTTCCACCTGTTGACCTGTTAGTACTGCAGTACTCTGGTACTGTAGTACTAATTAATGGTGTATAGTACTGTAGTACGTAATTCCAAGACGAAGATTGTCTAACAGTAACAACTGCACCAACTCACAAAAAAAGAAAATCTGTTTAGTTTTAGTTCCCCAAACATCAGACTTCCAAATCCGGTACAGGAGTATATTGGTACCAGGCTGCCAGGAGGAGCGATGTCATTGCGACTTATAGCGTTCAGGTCGAACCGACCATCGCTGCTCAGTCGCGGAGCTCATTATTCGACATCAGCGGCCGCCGCAGAGGTTCTCAACGAGATACAGAGACGCCGGCAGGAGGCGCTGCGAGCCGGGGGCGAGCAACGGATAGCGAAACAACACGAGAAGGGCAAACTAACGGCGCGGGAGCGACTGGACCTGCTGATGGACGCGGGAACCTTCATAGAATACGACATGTTAGCGGAACACCGCTGCACCGATTTCGGAATGGCGGAACAACGGCCACCCGGAGACGGGGTGGTCACTGGTCACGGATTGGTCTACGGACGACAAGTCTACGCATTCAGTCAGGACTTCAACGTCTTCGGCGGCAGTTTATCAGGAGCCAACGCGCGTAAGATATGTAAGATAATGGATCAAGCAATGTTGGTTGGGGCGCCGGTTGTGGGACTGAACGACTCGGGGGGCGCGCGGATCCAAGAAGGCGTGGAATCGCTCGCTGGATACGCGGATATATTCCAACGCAACGTGTTGGCCTCCGGGGTTATCCCCCAGATCAGCGTGATCATGGGCCCCTGCGCCGGGGGGGCTGTCTACTCCCCCGCTCTAACAGACTTTATATTTATGGTCCGTGAAACTTCCCACATGTTTATAACCGGGCCGGAAGTCGTGAAGTCCGTAACCAATGAAGACGTCACGCAGGAACAGTTGGGGGGCGCGACGACGCACACGTCCGTATCCGGAGTCGCTCACGCCGCCTTCGAAAACGACCTCGAAGCCCTCCTGAAACTCAGGGAGTTCCTCAACTACCTCCCGTTATCGAACCAAGCTCCGAATCCGGTGCGACACAACACGGACCCGGTTAACCGACCCGTCCCGTTGCTCAACAACGTGGTTCCTTTCGACTCCACCAAGGCCTACAACATGCTGGATATAATCCGCGCGTTGGTGGACCATCGCGAGTTCTTCGAGATCCACGCCGATTACGCGAAGAACATTGTCGTCGGGTTGGGTCGGATGGACGGACGTACTGTGGGACTGGTGGGGAACCAGCCGTCCGTCGCCTCGGGGTGTCTCGACATCGCTGCTTCCGTTAAGGGCGCGCGGTTCGTTAGATTCTGCGACGCGTTCGGGATTCCGCTCGTTACGCTCGTCGACGTGCCCGGGTTCCTCCCCGGAACCAACCAGGAATACGGCGGGATCATCCGGCACGGGGCTAAACTCCTGTTCGCCTACGGGGAGGCCACCGTTCCCAAGGTTACTGTTATAACTCGGAAGGCGTACGGCGGCGCCTATGACGTCATGAGTTCCAAACACCTGCGGGGCGATACGAACTACGCGTGGCCCACGGCCGAAGTCGCCGTTATGGGATCCAAGGGCGCCGTTCGGATTATATTCCGTGGGGGATCCTCGTCGGAGGCCGAGCGCAACGAGGCGGATTACGTGAGGAAGTTCGCGAACCCGATGCCTGCGGCGGTGCGCGGGTTCGTGGATGACGTCATTGAGCCCAGCACCACCCGCTGGCGGATTTGTCGGGATCTGGAACTTCTATCAACTAAGAAACTATCCAATCCCTGGAAGAAACACGCTAATATGCCGCTGTGATGAACATTTGTTTAGTTTAGTTTAGATACTGTATTAATATTATGTGCGTCTACCACCTTTGTGCTACTGTCCGTATGTTATATTAAATGTTCGAAAGACAGAAACCACATAGATCTCAACCAACATCATTTTTAATAGTTGATTTTGCTATTATGTAAATATTATTTAAAAAAGGAAATTTGGCCCCTCTGACCCCCCGACACCTCGTTGCCATGGTGTACTAGCGATAGTATATAATTTAATTCAAATGTTACTATATAATACGGGAAATTTGAATTATTTCGTGACAATTTATCGAAACACTATTTTGAATTCAGTTTGTCGTCAGTTTTAGCTATTTCTCAACTATTTATTTTATAAATTTTTTTTTGTTTTTCGAAACCACTGCCTTTATTATTTTATTATTTAATATAATAATTATGAATTATAAATGTAGAATTGACCAGAATTGCAGCCAAAAACTGCACCAGAATATAAGCAAATTTTTTTTTTTAATATTACCTTATTTATTATGTTGTTACTCAAGACAAACATTACATAAAGAAGCAGTAATTATAGTAATTAGAACTGGGAATTGATTAATAAAGAAAAAATTATTATAAATTAAAAAAAAAACACTATTTAATCGTAAATTAATAAATAAAACATAAACAAAGGAAGGACCACACAAAAACCTACTCCACACACCAATACAATGGAATGCAAGCCTACCTAGGGAGTAGGGGCATCAAGCAATGCTGGTGAAGGCATCAGGAGAGAGTTTACTGGGAACAGATACACTGAGTGCATTTCCAATCTGTACAAGTATTCCGAGACGTTGGCGAAGGAATGACGTTGCTTATTAATTAATTATCGGAGTTGCTTAGCAATTAATTGATTATGGATTATTTAAAATTCAATTAATCTACTGTAAACGTTTGTGGCGAGTTATCTGAAACGGGGCTGTCTAAAAAAATAGAAATGGACTCAGTAAAATTGGGTTAAATTAAAAGGTCGGACATGAGGAATAATGCCGAGTTCATTCCAGAGTATTCAACGCAATCAAAATTAACAAATAATAGTTGATTAATCTCAAAAGTAAAACTGTTCTGTTGACCTTAGTTTATTATTTTGGTTAGAATAACGCGCCACTGTAAACTGCTCCTTTCCCTTAATTGATAATTTAACATTGAAACGAGATATTATTTCGCAGAGATGGGATTTTTGTCAAGCCCCACCCCCCTTATCTCCTAATAATAGTCATACAGTGTGAGTGGGCCTACCCCAATCACTTACCAGCAGTTGTCAATTTATTAAGGGGGGTAGACCCCCCCCCACCCTCAAAAAAAATTCAGAACTTTGTTTTTATTGCATCTAGAGCAGAATTTAATGGGGATTTCAAATCTGAAAACGGCTTAGAGAGATCTCTTTTAGTTCTCGGGTTATCGTGGAATAGCTGTCTGCCAACCTGTCTTTCATAATGTAAGTCAACCGACAGGCTGACATACTACATTCCACCAAATATTAAAACTGACATCGGAAATGAAATCAGCGACCCCGAAAACCCCCATAAATATAATTTTAGCTCGATGGATTTTAGCTCGATTATAGCTTCTTTCATGTCAGACACTATTAACCAACCAGACCCTTTACAGGTAGTTTTGCGCGGTAAGGTTTGAACTTTGAAGGCGATTATCTCAGACTGACATTTTTTTCGCACGAAAAATAAATAAATACCCCCCCGCCATTTCTTAACCGTTTTTTGCAATTTTTGCTTTATATGAAAGATAATTTCATAGGCTTCAATGAATTTCACGCACTTTTCTTAATTTAATAATATTTCCCCATTTTTTTAATGAAAATTTACAAATACACATGGGTTTTTTAAATTTTTCAAAAATTGTGATTTCTTTTTTACAAAATTGCCAATTATCAGAAATAGAAAACGAAGATAAAAAAAAAGTGCGTGAAATATGTCATGAAAATAAACATGCTGGTTCCAAAAAATGTGGTATCGAAAAATAAAAATGGAAAATGACTACGGTGGTGATTTGCGGCCTTTTCCCTTTTACCTTAATTAAATAATTTTACTCTTTACCTTCCAAATAATGCGAAACGAAGTGCGAATCAACGGTATCAGCTTTTAACGGTTTAATTTGTTTCAGTTAAGGCCAAGTTGCTTATTGAAAAGACTAAAATTATTTGGAAAGGATGAAAGGGAAAGAGTCAAATTATTGAAAAAGGTAAAGAGTAAAATTATTGGAAAAGGTAAAGAGTAAAATTATTGAAAAAGGTAAAGAAAGAGTAAAATTATTTGGAAGGTAAAGAGTAAAACTATTGAAAAAGGTAAAGAGTAAAATTATTGAAAAAGGTAAAGAGTAAAATTATTGAAAAAGGTGAAGAGTAAAATTATTTGGAAGGTGAAGAATAAAATTATTGAAAAAGGTAAAGAGTAAAATTATTGAAAAAGGTAAAGAGTAAAATTATTGAAAAAGGTAAAGAGTAAAATTATTGAAAAAGGTAAAGAGTAAAATTATTGAAAAAGGTGAAGAGTAAAATTATTTGGAAGGTGAAGAATAAAATTATTGAAAAAGGTAAAGAGTAAAATTATTTGGAAGGTAAAGAGTAAAATTATTTAATTAAGGTAAAAGGGAGAAGGCCTCAAATCACCACCGTATAAATTAGCCTACTTTATTTTCAATCGGCGATAGTTAATTAGTAGGCCCTATATTGATTGTCAGGTGAATTTCCGTCTTTAGATATTTTTATGTTTTTAAATGGGCGATAAACCTGCTAACGATAAACGTACTGTAATACTAAGAGTGCTCGAATCATACTGTGTGTACAACAGTTTTTTCGTGCTGCGCGAAGTGTCCTTACCCAATTACTCTCTCGGTAAAACTAAAACTTGGTTAGCCAAACAATGACGCCTTTATCAAACCATGACCGGTATGGCTTATATTTTGTATAATATTCAATTTCTCAATGTATTGGTTTTATTTCTCCACAAAACATTGAGAAAAAAATTGCACTTAGAATTCGAAAGAAAAATCAGCAAAGCACATATTATTACAGTACAAGGACTGGTTAGATACAGGGCAGCCTCCTGAGCTCCTGAATGCAAACAGCTTTCTGCATTTTTTTTTTGCAATTTACTGCTCTTTTGTTTTTTCAAATTCGCAATTCCTAATATGTGCTTTCTGAATTTACTTTCGAATTCGAATTTACTTCAAAATCATTCCCTTTCGAATTTCTATATATCTTGGCTGGACTAAATAAGTATTTGATTGAGACGGCAATTCTGCAATTCTGAAAACGGACCTATTACTATTTAATGGGAATGCGGATCCTCATGGAAATGCTGCTTTGACACATTTCATTCCACAATGTCAGAACACGTGAATTTTTTCAGCTTCAGAGGATAGTCACTATGGCACAATGGGAACTTTCATGCATTAAAACACGTTCGTGGGGCCTTCGCGCAGCACGAGGGAGGGCCTATATTATAAAGTACTGTACATTATACTAATCTCTATTAGATATAAGAAAACAGTCTTTCACAAAATATAATGAGTGAAGGAAGGCTATGCTATCAGTTTGTGATAAACTAGTTGTAAAAATAGAGATCCATTTCAGTTTGCCCTTACACACTTTAACTGTAATTTGTAAACCTTCTAACTAAGGCTATTTAAGTTAAGTAGCCTATGACATTTTTAGTTTTCACTTCTCATTTTCACTTCTCCTTCATTAGAATCGTTGCGCTCGTCCTGTTTTGTCTTATAATAATTTCCCTAAACGGAGACTAGCGACCTTTATATCTGTGCAAAGTCTCGAAACTGTGAGAGTAACTGCTGATTTATGGCAGATGGATACTCGTATCCACTGTAAACTCGTTGCGTTCGTTCGTTTTTGACCAAACTTCAGATTCTATCTAAACTTTTGCCGGACTACATACGTACCAAGTTTCGTTTAATTTCATCAAGGAATAACTGAGTTATTAGCGGTCAAAAATTTACGACGACGACGACGACGACAGACAACTCGTTAATGGTACCCATATGCTAAGGCTTCGCTCACTTCGTGGCTCGCCCCACAACATCATGAACTCTTTCAGAAGTGTTGAAAATTGAGCAAGAAGATGCACACAGGAAATGTGTTGCAACTGCCCATCGTGGCAACTTTGAATATACAAATTATGTTACATAATTACAGTAATGAGTTTATATCAGCTCAAGGTTTCGATCTATTTTCAATATTTTATTTAATTGGACATGTGGGACGCGCCACAAAGTGAGCGAAGCCTTAGCATATGGGTGCCATTGGCGAATTGTCTGTCGTCGTCGCCGTCGTAAATTTTTGATCGCTAATAACTCGGTTATTCCTTGATGAAATTAAACGAAACTTGGTATGTACAGTATGTAGTCCGGCTAAACTTTACAACTGTACATACAGCAGTCACTCAACAAATATTTATCTGAACCTCGTCAGTGTGCAGTCTAAGGTACATACAGCAGTCACTCAACAAATATTTATCTGAACCTCGTCAGTGTGCAGTCTAAGGTACATACAGCAGTCACTCAACAAATATTTATCTGAACCTCGTCAGTGTGCAGTCTAAGGTACATACAGCAGTCACTCAACAAATATTTATCTGAACCTCGTCAGTGTGCAGTCTAAGGTACATACAGCAGTCACTCAACAAATATTTATCTGAACCTCGTCAGTGTGCAGTCTAAGGTACATACAGCAGTCACTCAACAAATATTTATCTGAACCTCGTCAGTGTGCAGTCTAAGGTACATACAGCAGTCACTCAACAAATATTTATCTGAACCTCGTCAGTGTGCAGTCTAAGGTACATACAGCAGTCACTCAACAAATATTTATCTGAACCTCGTCAGTGTGCAGTCTAAGGTACATACAGCAGTCACTCAACAAATATTTATCTGAACCTGTCATTTATACCCTTTTTCGAATTTTGTAATCAATTGCCACTTCCTGCCCCATTTACAGTATATTATAAGTAAAACTGTGTGTTAATTGACTAAACATATAAAATAAATAAATCATAATTTTCAGCTATAATTCTGAAAAAAGATATGTTTGTAAAAAAAATGTGATTAATCTCACTTGCTTCAAAAATGTATAATTCCGGTATACCAATTCCGGTAACCGGAACCGGAATTCCGCTCGATTCCTAGGCCCATGTGAAGAATACCAGACTTTCTGCCGTTATATTTCACTTTGCAGTTACCCGCATGTGAAGAATACCAGGTTTTCACCAAAAACACAGGTTACAGAAAGGTTGAATCAAACCAAAACAATATACGAATTAGTATATGTAGAGGTTATTTATATAAGACATAAATAAGCGCTACAAAACACTTAATAAAGATAAATTAAAAAAAAAATATTCATATATAAAATTCCAATAAAAAGACGACCGAAAAGTGAGGAATCCTGGTATTCTTCACATGGGCGGGCCTATTTTTTGTCTATCGAAATCTAAGAAAGCACATTCAAGTGCTTTACTGCGGGTTTTTTCCAGCTCGGTTTTACCTCACTTTTCTCGTATGACGCAATCGAGATCGTCTGGTGCGAAATTATACTGACATAAATACCAAACGAGCAAAAATAAAAATATCCCGACCGGGTACCCCACCGGGTGGGTGACTTTAGGGGACAATAATTCTTAAGACTTTGGGGGTGTTTGGGTTCTTTCTAATGTTGCAAGGGATCGGGTCCCGATTTTCGGGATGGGGATTGCATCTATCGGGGTCCCGTGTTTCGGGATATGGATTTTTAGTTTTATTGCGTCCAACTCACCCAAAACTAAAAATAGTCCCTGCCCTGTCCTCTTTATAGGAGTAAAAAACTAACAAAAATACCAAGATAAGTAAAAATGTCTACTGACATTTTTTCCAAATTGTTCACAGAAGTAGTTTATTTCCCACGTACAGTACGTATTTAATTTCACATACGTTTTTAATATAATTTCTGCAACATTATTAAGGCCTATCTACTGAGTCTGGCTGAATCGCTGCCACATAAAAATGTTTAACATATTCAATAAAAAGCAACAAGTGTTTGTTTCTATTATTTATAATATATATAGATATTCATGGGAATTCAGAAATTAGTTATAAATCATCAATCATCTATCAACCATCCAATAAAATCCCGTAAAATTGTGAAATTCTACAGTAAATTTGTACCCCATGTATTATGCAGGGTGCCGGTATGCAAATGCTAAGGTGCATAACATTTAAAACTACTGTTTGAAAAAGCATAACTATAATTCAACTTTATTATTCATTATTTTTGTTTTTAAAACACAAATTTTTGTTTTTGTTATTGGAAAACATTTTACATTTTTATAAAATTTTATCAATTTTAAGTTGTATGACATATAAATTCAGATATAGCAAATCCCGAAAAATCCCAATATTTTTCCATCGAGATCGCAATGGGGATCCCGTTGCAACGTTCTCCAATGCAAGCCACTAGTGACCGGGGTATCTATAGTAACCGCGGGTGATATAAAGTGAAAAGCACATAAATAAGTCAAAATAATATATTATAGCCTATATTAATTATTAAGCTATTATGAGAATTAAAACTAATCCAAAAGTAAAATTCAATCATAAATAAATATATCAAAGGCTAGAAAATCATAAACTATTAATTGTTGTTTTAACGCAAATAAAAAACTTAACATGACAGTCTAAGAGTAGGGTCTACAAATAATCTAACATAGTTACTATAGTTAAGAGGTGCCGGTACCAACCCTAATATGTAGAAAAAATATGGCACTGGTCGAATTGTCGGTTATTCAGTAAACCAATTGTAGGTTATTCAGTAAACCAATTGTAGGTTATTCAGTAAACCAATTGTAGGTTATTCAGTAAACCAATTGTCGGTTATTCAGTAAACCAATTGTCGGTTATTCAGTAAACCAATTGTAGGTTATTCAGTAAACCAATTGTAGGTTATTCAGTAAACCAATTGTCGGTTATTCAGTAAACCAATTGTCGGTTATTCAGTAAACCAATTGTCGGTTATTCAGTAAACCAATTGTCGGTTATTCAGTAAACCAATTGTAGGTTATTCAGTAAACCAATTGTAGGTTATTCAGTAAACCAATTGTCGGTTATTCAGTAAACCAATTGTCGGTTATTCAGTAAACCAATTGTCGGTTATTCAGTAAACCAATTGTCGGTTATTCAGTAAACCAATTGTAGGTTATTCAGTAAACCAATTGTCG
>JAUCBJ010004167.1:0-10109 GCA_032718475.1 Nemertoderma westbladi
CCACCCCACATCCAATACTAGAATGGATTCCACCGGAATTGGAGCGCACTTTAGGTTGATGCTATCTTCTCACCGGGAAGATAGCATGGGGGGGAGTGTTAGCGTATCCAATTCGCTGCACTACCCAGTGGAAAATGGGTAAAGTGGCTTTTTACCAATTATTGTTGATTATGCGACTTTACCAATATAATGTCACCTAACAATTGGCACCTAGCAATATACAGTGTCAGCCACAGGGAGAGATGCCAGCACACAGAGATAGAAGCTAGCATAGGAACAGGGGATAGATCGACCAATGGAGGGACAGCATGTGTCCAATTACAGCGCGTCCACTGGTTGGCCACACTAGGTAGCTAATGTGTCCCATGTAATATATAACCGTTACTCTGTCAATTGTAGTTTAGTTGGCATATTGGGTGAGCAGAAGTCGGACAGTTTTCAGCAGTCGCCGTCGTTGTCTGCTATCATTGTGATTACTGTTGTACTGATTACTGCCGGTACTTGTATACTTATGAGAGATTAACAACATTAACACCAAATTCCTTTATTATAACCGGCCTTTGGCCTTCAGTCATTCAGCCACAGTGAGCGGACGCGGCGACGCGTATTGAACCAAGACAAAACCGGGTCAGGATTCCCTCGCCAACTCAGGGATCCTGTCATAACCAGGAAAACCCCCATGGCAAAGTCTTTGCATGGTTTTGTGCTTTCTTGTTGCTAGACTATTGTTGATTGACAGACATTCTTACATATTAACAGACAGTTTTTGCGCGGGAAGGTTCAAACTTTAAAGGCAATTATCTCGGCATCGCATTTTTTCCTTTTTAAATAACTACTCCTCCGCAATTGTTCAACCAAATCTCATGACTTTAGTCGCATTCGAACAGGTTTCGGGAGTTCTTTAACATTCATCTTATCGAATTTAGAAAAAAACTTCATATTTCATGAATAGCTGATTTTAATCAAAAAAATTAAAATTAATTTATTTAATTAATTAATTTTTTATAATTAGCTAATTAAAAATTATATAAGATAAAATTTGTAGACTCTATCCTGCTGAATCCAAAAAAGTTGATTTCAAGAAATTTGGACCAAGATTGAGGAACTAGTAGTGTTTTTAGTTAAATTCTAAATTCCGCCGCCAGGCGCTAGGGGGAGGCCAAAAATTTTCTAATTTACGTTTGGAGACTATATGCTGCGACGATAAAATTGTTAAATTAAACTATAACCCAAAGTAATTGCTATTTCAAAAAAAAAGGCCAGTGGGGGGGATACCCCCCCCCCCCCCCCCCCCCTTAAGAGAAATATGTTATATGTATTGTATTGACAATAGTAATAATAATACTTAAAGGGGGGGGGGGGGGGGGGCTATAGGCGCAATCTATGTTGATTTCACACACACAAGCACACCCCCCACAGTGGATAAATACACCCAATGGGCAACCTGATTTTGACAACAGCCCGAATTATGTACCTTGTCGTTGCCGGGTTACCCTAATAATTATCCCTACCATATTTTATAATTGGCTATAGGTATAATATATTATTCGAGCCAACAGTTTATTAAATAACAACATAGTTACAAAACATACTATAACATATATAATTAATTTAAATTTATGAGGAATACTGAACTTGAGTAAAACTTTAATTGCCTAGAATAAAAGGCAGAGTAATATTGAATTATTCAATGGCGCGAACAAAACAAAGCAAAAAGGGCAAGTCAAAATCAAAAAAGTCATTCGAAATGGTTTCTGAGAATCCTCCAGATGACAACCTAACTCAATCAGCTCCAGATAATTCATCTTTAACCAAAGACCATGACGCCCAGAAAACTGAATCCGCCCCTGTTAGTTTACTCCAAAAGATATCAACCCTAGTTGGCTCACAGCAAACTGAATCGGCCCATATTGGTTCACTGCAAACTGAATCGGCCCCAATTGGTTCACAGCAAACTGAATCGGTCCATATTGGTTCACTCCAAACTGAAACTGAATCGGCCCCAATTGGTTCACTCCAAACTGAATTGGCCCCAATTGGTTCAGAGCAAACTGAATCGGCCCCAATTGGTTCACAGCAAACTGAATTGGCCCATATTGGTTCACTCCAAATTGAATCGTCCCCAATTGGTTCACAGCAAACTGAATCGGCCCATATTGGTTCACTCCAAACTGAATCGGCCCCAATTGGTTCACAGCAAACTGAATCGGCCCTTATTGGTTCATTCCAAACTGAATCGGCCCATATTGGTTCACTCCAAACTGAATCGGCCCCAATTGGTTCACAGCAAACTGAATCGGCCCATATTGGTTCACTCCAAACTGAATCGGCCCCAATTGGTTCACAGCAAACTGAATCGGCCCCAATTGGTTCACTCCAAACTGAATCTTCTGCTGCAGACTCAGCATCACAACCAACACCCCAACAGTCTAAAAAGTCCTATTCATTTTCATCAGGACCAATAGAATGGGAAATGGAGAATGGCGAGTGGGTCGGACATTCAAAGATAGAGGAGAAACCTGACCCACAGCCACAGCCACTAAATCCAATCAAACAAGCTAGTGAAAAAGGAACTAGAGGAAAAGGAATTGACGATATGAAATCGGGAGATGCCTACAGGAAGAAGGAATCAGATGAGCAGCCAGTAACCAAGGCCAAGGGATACTACAGACGGAGAAGCATTGATGATAATGTCAGTAATGTCAGCATTGACAGTATAGACAGAAACATTGATGATGATTCCATTACAGGAATCCGGGACATTGGTGTTGGACTTCAAACTAGACACAATCATTTCAAAGAAGATGTCAGAAAACTGAACAATGAAACAAATACCGGTATTAATAATAAAAATAAGTTTGGAGAGCAAATCGAAAAAATGCCGAGGTATTATAGAGGTGGAAGTTTCGATGATAATGTTAGTGACATTAGTGAAATAAATGGCAGTTTAAATAAAGAATTAAATGAGTTAGAATTAGGATTAGATGAGTCCGTTGAGTCAGATTTAACTACAACAGAGCCAAAAGAAGATTCAATTACATCATTATTACAAAAAACAAAAGATAGTAAAGAAATAATTGAATACCTAAGAAAGATAGACCCAACAGATGATAAGGGAAGATTTGTAAACAAAATGAAAAAGAATGCCATTATTATCTGCAGCAGAAAAGATATTGCCATTGTAAATAAACTTGAAGAAAGTTTAGGAAAGTATGAAATCATCTTGAGAACACTGTCATCTGGTGTAGATATTGATGAAAAAGGTCATGATTATAAATATATGAAGGACTGGATGATCAAATGGATGGGTTACAAAGTAGAGAAGATATGCCAACCTGTAGTAGTTTTGATCACTCCAAATAACAATAAAGCATATGGAAAAATAGATAACAGTTCAAATTGGTGCGAAAGGTTTACACAATTTGCTTTAAATACAGGAAATTACGTTATTGTTTTGCGTGCAAATATCCATAATATTCATCACATACACGAACAATCTACAACCGCTGCAGCATGTGAATGCTGGATAGAGGAACTCCTCCTAGGTCGGCAGTCAGCCACACTGTCATTAACTGATAGAAGTAAAGACAGCTGGGAAAAGGGTGTGAAAGAGATAGCAAATAAAATATCTATCATTCAAGATGCGGCAGAGCAAACGATTCCTTATGCGATTAAAGTCGAGACAGGGAATGTCAAAAATGGAGGAACAGATTCGACTATTTGGTTTGAAATAATTGGAAGCAAAGCAATGTCTGGACAATTTCAACTACAAAAGACATTCAGTGGAGGAAGCAAACAGACTTTTAACATACAATCAATAGATCTAGGAGAGAATATACTAAATATGATTGTAAGAAGTGAATATGATGGTAAAAAGGCTAAATCATGGTACTTACAAGGTGTAAACATTCGAGACATTTATAGGAAAACTAATGTTACTTTCGAGGTTAATAGGTGGTTATCAAAAGATCGTGATGATGGGAAGTGTATCAAAGTATTCTATCCTGTCGATGTGATTAATGCGCTATTCAAAGTAGTACTTGCTG
Organism: Nemertoderma westbladi; assembly: GCA_032718475.1. Classification (NCBI taxonomy): domain Eukaryota; kingdom Metazoa; phylum Xenacoelomorpha; order Nemertodermatida; family Nemertodermatidae; genus Nemertoderma; species Nemertoderma westbladi. The sequence goes on from JAUCBJ010004167.1 coordinate 4,047, forward strand.
GTAATGCAGGGGGAGGGAAGAGCAGTATATTGCAGAGATATACTAATAATGTGTTTGGTGAAGAATATGTATCAACAGTCGGTGTAGACTTTGCAACTAAGGTTTTACATGTTAAAGGAAGCAATGCTAAACTGCAGATATGGGACACTGGTGGGACAGAGAGGTATCGAGCCATGTCCGCATCATACTATAGAGGAGTTCATGGTGTATTTATAGTATATGACGTCACTCAGAGAGGCACTTTTACCAGTGTACTTAAGTGGTATAATGAGTTACAACCTTTTATACATTCGGATGTAAAAATAGTATTGATAGCAAATAAATGCGATCTAAAAAATGTTAGAGAAGTGTCAACTAAAGAAGGTACAGAATTGGCAAGAACCTTTAACATGAGTTATTTGGAAACAAGTGCAAAGAACAATACCAATGTAGAAGAAATGTTTAAGATGATAACAGAATCCATGCTAGTTGAACAAGGCAGAACTATTATAACGGAACAGCTGCCAGCAGAAATTCTATCAAGGGGGCCAGATGCCATAAATGCTTTTAAACTGGCATTGAACAATGGAACAAAACCAATATTTAGAACACGTCTAATGCTCGTTGGACAGGATAGGGCCGGCAAGACAAGTTTGAAGAATTCCTTAATGGGTGAAAAGTTTAATCCAAAGGAGATTTCAACAGATGGAATTACTGTTAATGATGACTGCGAAATAGATGTCAGTCATTGGCAACCATGGCAACCAAACACCAATGAGGAATATAATAAAACTAAAAATATAGAGAATGAGTATTATACAAGATTGGCATATTTAGTTGCAAAGGAAATTATTAGAAAGAAACAAGAATTTTTAAGTAAAGTAAGTAGAGTTTCGAATAATGCCTCAGAAAGTATAAAAGAAGAAATAAAAAGTAGCTTAAAAAATGATGAAAATCAAGAAATCCAATATGGAGAAAATCATGAAAAAGAAAACAGCCAATCAAGTGAAAGTGAATCGTCAATTACAGTAGATGGTGGACTAGTATCTACTCAACAACTTAGTAGATTATTGGTAGAAAGTCGGGTAAAGGAGGAAGATATATATGACAGTAGTGTAGATATACCTGACAGAGTTAAGGAGTTACTGATTGAGATGTTAGACCAGGAACAACAAAGCGAGATTTATACAGAAATAGCTGAAGAAAGTGATAAAATTACACTAAGTATTTGGGACTTTGCTGGGCAATCAGTGTATTATGCAACACACCAGGTTTTCCTAACATACAGGGCAGTATATGTGATAGTGTTCAATCTAACAGATGACCTAGAAGCCCCAGCGCAAACACTTCAACGAAGAGGACCTTGTGCTACTGATGATGATCCAGACAGTCAATTTGTGCATCATGAGATGCGAAATATAGATTTTATTGACTTTTGGATGAATTCAATTTATGCTTTTACATCAAAACAGACTGGAAAACAACGGAAATATATTGGTAAGGATGGATATGTAGAAACACCCCCAATATTTATTGTAGGAACTCACAGAGCTAGTTTGCATTCTATACCAGAGGAGCAATATAAAATGGCAAGACAGAAGTTCAAATTAATTAAAGAACTGATTGCTAGGAAATCTTATGCAATGCATCTTGTACGTGAGTGTTATGCAGTGGAGAATCATATAGAAAATGGATCAGATAAAGAAGTTATCAAACTTAGACAACATATTCAGGATATAGCCAAACAACAGCAGTATATGGGAGAGTTAATGCCATTACATTGGTTAAAATTCGAAAATGCCATGCAAAAAATACATCATCAAAATTTTTCAAATATTGATAAAGTCCGTGATATTGCAAAGAATGTTGGAATTACATCAGACACTACTTTCGTGACAATGCTAAATTTTTACCATGATTTGGGCAATATCATTTATTATGGAGGTTTGGGCGCAACTGACGACAGTTTGAGAAACACTGTTATACTCAATCCACAGTGGCTGATAGATGTGTTCAAAAAGATCATAACCATAGCTGATATTGACAATGAGTGGGTAGCACTGAGACCATATTGGGAGAATCTAGACGATAATGGGATACTAGACGAACCATTACTGGACCATATGTGGAACTCCATAATCTCACAAAAAACAACTTTAATTGCATTAATGGAAAAGTTTGATCTAATGTGTGAGAAATTTCCACCGAAACAAAGAAATATTTTACCATACAGATCGTTTTATATTCCAGCCAGGATGAAAATTCCAAACAAAAAGATTTTTATTCCTCATTCCCAAAACGATATTATTTTCCACATAATATTTGATGGATTCCTCCCGGAAGGTTTATTTAATAGATTGTCAGTGAGGGCTGTCAAATGGTCCCAAGAACAAGGCAGCTCTGAACCAAAACTGTATCACAGAGTAGTTCGGTTTTATGTAGATGATGAACACGATTGTGTTCTTGAAATGGCACCTATTGGACTGGCTAGAATCAAGGTTAGTGTAGTTCGAGTTAGTGTCGTAAGCGATGATGGAGAAATATCTCTAAATAAGGGAAAGACTCCAAAACCTGAAGCTTTTGCTGCTGTGAGACACTTTATAGAGTCCACCCTAAATGATTTCAAGCATTTATGGGTTAAGAATATATCATACAAGACAGCCGTTGAATGCCCTTGTGAAAGAGAATGTGAATTTCACAAAGTAGAACACTGTCCTGAAATGGAATGTATTCATTTCTTAGACATGGAAGATTCATTGGAAAAGAAGGTTATGTTATGTGAACATAACCGTGTGAGTACACATAAATTTAGGCAGTGGGTACCGCAGGAAAGTCCAATACCATCTGAACCACAGGAGAAGATAGGCAAAACTAGAGATAGTAATAAAGAAATATTCTTAAGTTATAATTGGAAGATTCAAGAAAAGGTAAAACAGATGAAAGAACATTTGGAGAAACAAGGTATTACTTGTTGGATGGACATTGGGCAGATGGGTGGTGGAGACAAGCTATTTGGTCGAATCGATGAAGGTATCTCAAATTGTAAAGTGTTCATACCTTGTATTAGTAAAGGATATCTAATATCGAGATATTGTGTTACTGAGGGCCAATTGGCTTTTGAAAGAAAAAAGAAAATAATGCCATTATTATTCGAGAGTCAAAAGACCTGCTGCAGTAATGCAGGTTGGCCCCCCAAAGGGGAATTGGCTATACCATTCTCTGGTACAGTATTTACGGAGTTTTGTGACCCATTTAGAACTCATGGTAACTATAATAAACATAATAAATTAGACAACGATGTGAGATTTGCTCAGCTCGTTCAAAACATTAAAATGCATCTAGAAACTGATGAACTTGGTTGTTTTGACAAAAAGAGTTTTCTGCAAATATCCGATAAACAGGGCCTTGGCAATGAAGCAAAAAATGGATTCGATGAAGGAATCGCAATTCGGAAAGCAAGTCGATTTTGTGCCATATTATAAACAGTTAAAGACAATGGTGTTCTATACTGTTAGTTATAAATTATATATATACACCGCTTCAGTTTATAATTACAGTTTGTACCTTATTACTCCATCAAATTCTGCATTCTTTATTTACATCAGTTTATTTTTTAATTATTAATTTTACAATGAGTTTCTGACTTTACATTTTGTACTTATCGCCACATTATTTAAATGATATTTATTTACATCTGTTCATTTAAGTATTTATTAACGTAACAATATAATTATTTGCAATTGATTTTATATTTTATACCGATATAATGCTAATTCTCACTTAATCATCCTAATTCGTTTCTATACCATGGACGAGAGAAGGTATATATTATTAGGATTAATTTGTTTCATTTTCAGAAATTATATATTATCTTGGTTTTAGTAATTTACTTATGAGTTATGTTAATAATAGCTATCTATCGTTGTGGTGAGCATTTCATGTTGTTTAGTTCCACCGTCAATAAATATATATATACAACTATGAATAATATAAATATGGAACTACATTTTGGAATAGAGTAAAATAATTATGGAAATTGTACTTATTATTCAATATAAATAACTCTTAATAGTATAATACTTATATTTTCAAGTCAGTGTGAAATATGCCGTGAAATAAAGTAAACTCAATGATGGGGTGCTATATGCGTATATATCACAGCGTGAAATAAAGTAACATTATTATTTGATTAGGATTGTGCCGCATTCTATTCCGCAGTCTAACAGTAAGTCATTCATCACAGATGTAGACAGTAAATAAAATAATATGCAAAAGGGTAGACGTGAGTGTTAAGTGTTAAAAGTGTTAAGATTGATTATAAAAGGGTAGTGTTAAACTAAAAATTACTAAATATATAAAATATGGAGGCTGTACTAGGTTAAAATATAATATAAAATACGGGACTAATACTGACTAATACTATAAAGGCTGTACTAGGTTAAAATATAATATAAAATACGGGACTAATACTGACTAATACTATAAAGGCTGTACTAGGTTAAAATATAATATAAAATACGGGACTAATACTGACTAATACTATAAAGGCTGTACTAGGTTAAAATATAATATAAAAGATGGGACTAATACTGACTAATACTATAAAGGCTGTACTAGGTTAAAATATAATATAAAAGATGGGACTAATACTGACTAATACTATAAAGGCTGTACTAGGTTAAAATATAATATAAAATACGGGACTAATACTGACTAATACTATAAAGGCTGTACTAGGTTAAAATATAATATAAAATACGGGACTAATACTGACTAATACTATAAAGGCTGTACTAGGTTAAAATATAATATAAAAGATGGGACTAATACTGACTAATACTATAAAGGCTGTACTAGGTTAAAATATAATATAAAAGATGGGACTAATACTGACTAATACTATAAAGGCTGTACTAGGTTAAAATATAATATAAAATACGGGACTAATACTGACTAATACTAAAGGCTGTACTAGGTTAAAATATAATATAAAATACGGGACTAATACTGACTAATACTATAAAGGCTTTACTAGGTTAAAATATAATATAAAATACGGGACTAATACTGACTAATACTATAAAGGCTGTAATAGGTTAAAATATAATATAAAATACGGGACTAATACTGACTAATACTAAAGGCTTTACTAGGTTAAAATATAATATAAAATACGGGACTAATACTGACTAATACTGACTAATACTGACTAATACTGACTAATACTGACTAATACTGACTAATACTGACTAATACTGACTAATACTGACTAATACTGACTAATACTGACTAATACTGACTAATACTGACTAATACTGACTAATACTGACTAATACTGACTAATACTGACTAATACTGACTAATACTGACTAATACTGACTAATACTGACTAATACTAAAGGCTGTACTAGGTTAAAATATAATATAAAATACGGGACTAATACTGACTAATACTATAAAGGCTGTACTAGGTTAAAATATAATATAAAATACGGGACTAATACTGACTAATACTATAAAGGCTGTACTAGGTTAAAATATAATATAAAATACGGGACTAATACTGACTAATACTATAAAGGCTGTACTAGGTTAAAATATAATATAAAATACGGGACTAATACTGACTAATACTATAAAGGCTGTACTAGGTTAAAATATAATATAAAATACGGGACTAATACTGACTAATACTATAAAGGCTGTACTAGGTTAAAATATAATATAAAATACGGGACTAATACTGACTAATACTATAAAGGCTGTACTAGGTTAAAATATAATATAAAATACGGGACTAATACTGACTAATACTATAAAGGCTGTACTAGGTTAAAATATAATATAAAATACGGGACTAATACTGACTAATACTATAAAGGCTGTACTAGGTTAAAATATAATATAAAATACGGGACTAATACTGACTAATACTATAAAGGCTGTACTAGGTTAAAATATAATATAAAATACGGGACTAATACTGACTAATACTATAAAGGCTGTACTAGGTTAAAATATAATATAAAATACGGGACTAATACTGACTAATACTATAAAGGCTGTACTAGGTTAAAATATAAT
>JAUCBJ010004169.1:0-16214 GCA_032718475.1 Nemertoderma westbladi
TGCTGCATTGCAATTGTATTTGTAAACCCCACTTTTAGCAATTTTCAGACGTTTTATGAAAATTACATCGATATGGTCATATGATTTAAAACATATATTTTTGAGTTGCGCTGGTTTTATCGTGTTCGCAATTAGATTGAATCATATGCGAAAAATATGAAACTTGTTTTTCTCTGCGGTGCCAAATTTTAAAAATATGTAAATTTTGTCAATTATATATATATATATATATACCAATTGAGGAAAATGTGTAGGTTACAGAGACCGGCTTTTCTAATCAAAACAATAAAGGGGCACTTTACCAATTGAGGTAAAGGAGCAGGTTACAGAGGCAGGCTTTTCTAACAAAATCAATAAACGATCACTTTACCAATTGAGGGAAACCATATGGTCAGACAGACAGTAGTAAATCTATAACCAAAAAAAATCAGGCAGTCAAGCAATAGGTACCGGTACGCAGCTGTAGAATGACAATTTGAATCGGTTGAAAAGGAGGAGGTGGTGTGCAACAATTTATTTGAGCCCAGTCAGCCAAACTGGCAGACAGACAGACATTCAGACAGTGAGTGCTTATGCTATGATTTTACAAGTACGATTTCTGAAATCTTAGCAAAATTTTGATCTAAAAAGTGAAAAAAAATTTCCGAAATTATTTTTTAAATGTTGGGGTAGGCTGCCCTACACCCTTAACGCAGTTGAAGTTCAAGAGCACCGAATAAAGACTTGGTCTACTGTATCTGTACACGAACTTCATCAATTATGGCAGCTTCCTCCGAACTAACATGGTGTCGAGCCAATAAAATTCCTCATAAACTTCTTAAAGACAATGGATACGAATGACGTTTTGATATGATGAATGTTTTATGTCTGCCACTATCGCTTAATTTAATTTGCCACAACTAAGTACAGAATGTAGTTTTGATCCAAAATTTGGGATCACAATTTTAGCTGAACGATTTCATAGTGATAAATTGCATATGAAACTTTTCCTGTTAAATACGTTTCGATGAATTTAATGTGAATTCGCGAGAAATTGTTTCATAACTTATATAAAGTTATGTGTTCATATTATTTACTTATGTGATCGCCGCATATAAGTGGGCAAATAAAGTAAATAGGATAAGAATTATACCATCATTGATTATGTAGAACACGGAAGTCTGGCTCCGTATGAATCACTTAAGGTCTGAGGCGAGGTTGCATAAACAGAAAGGCTAGAAATAAGCCACTTAGCAGTAGGCTGGCTGGGGCTACTCCTACTCCTTAAGCTTAGCTCTTCCTACTGTGTTTGACCATAGGCCTACTTATATAAATATATCGCCCTAATTACCATACTTTATGAATTCTCTTATAAAAATATGTTTGATTTTAAGCTACCGACCTACTGTATATATTTGCTAATATGTTTAGCTTAAAGTTCAGCCAACATTTTAATCTCCACAAATTAAATACTGAATACAGTGAATACTATATTTACTGAATACTACTGAGTACTGTAAGTCAAGTTTACAACTTTTGTAGGCGAGTCAGAAGCCTGGGATCCGTCTGTGTGGGTATTGGTGATTAGTAATGTTGATATTTCAACAAAACGCGGAAATTAGAAGACAGAAGTTGAGGTGCTGAAACCAATTTCGTTCAACAACAACAGTAATATGGTACACGTTCGTCGGGTTTCGCGCAGCACGTGGGTCTGTTATGAGACAAAAATTACAATTGAGCGATTCTCTCACAAAACCTGTACGGTATTTTGGAGATTTAACCGCCACTCAAAGAAAGGAGGACAGTGTGTCCCTCTCCTTTTAATACACACCCCAACCCAAAGACACGGAAGGTACCAGTACATGAGATTCATGGCAGCTTCACGTCGGCTGCGGTATATTTAAAATTAACTAACTAAATCAAACAGTTAACAATTCTGCCGTCAATAACTATAACTAACTTAAACTTGTCATCATTTTTGATTTAATTACATAATGAGTGCACTATGGTGGCAAACGCGACTTCAATTCGCCGAAATGCAACTACGAGTTGCCGAAATGCAACTACGAGTTGCCGAAACACAACTAGGCCTATAGCAGTTTGTGAAACGCGAATTTGAGTTGCCTAAATGTGACAGTTGCTGAAACGCAACAGAACCGCGCTATACACAGACACACCCCAGTCTAGAAAATTCTATAGAAAATTCTAAAGTTTATGCCGTTTTAATTACTTTAGATCAAATTAAAGACACATTTATTAAAGCAAATTAATTTAACTAATTAAAAATTATAATGGAATGGAGTATGTGGATTACATCTGTATAATTTTTAAGTATAATTATTTAAATCTTATACTATAAAATAATTAATTTCTTTTAAAAGGCAGGTTGAAAAATGTTTTTTCTTAATCAACTTAATTATCTAATTAACTGCTATTATCTTAGTTTCTCGAAGGCTACACGGAAGTTCAACTTGGAAAATTTCTAAACTTTTGCCAAACAACATGTGTACCAAGTTTGGATAGATTTCATTAAGATTTGGCTGAGTTACTAAAGTTTAAAATTGAAAACAACAGAACGACAGAACAACAGACACACCGATTGAGTTAGTGGAACCCGTATGCTAAACTCGCTTACTTTCGTGGCTCGCCCCACAAAGGCTAAGCTACTGGATCTCCTAAAGAATGACAGTCTGCTAACAGAAGAAATAATGACAGCCACAGATTCAAATAGTGCTGCCTAAATGATAACGAAAAGCATAACTACTAATAACTAATAAGAAACTATAACTAATAAGAAAAAGTATGTCTGTGGGGCGAGCCACGAAGTGAGTGAGCCTTAGCGTAGGGGTACCATTAATCAACCTGTCGTTCTGTCGTTCTGTCGCGTTTTTTTTCAGTATTTTATTTTAAACGTTAATAACTCGGCCAATCCTTGATGAAATCTATCCAAACTTGGTACACATGTTGTTTGGCAAAAGTTTGAAAATTTTCCAAGTAGAATTTGCGTGGGGCCTTCGTGCAGCATCAGTGTAACTGTTATTGCAGTTATAATAAATTTATTTATCCAAATTTAAAATGCGTTAAATTATTATTACTGTAGGATAAATCAGCTAGGTTTCTTACAAATTTTGCAATACATTGGGGCTGTCTGCCAATCTGCATGTACCAGGTGTACCGGTACTGTCAGGCTGTAATCAATCCCTGAATCGAGAATCCTGCAATCAGTCAATACTGCAATACTGGTCAGCCGGTACCATACACTGCAGACATACCTCAGACAACGACGACATTACCCAATTATTCGACGAGGAAAATACAATCGACCTCCTCAACGAGAGTGAAGTTTGGAGAAACCAAACACAACTGTGTCATCTTGTCAGTCATGTCGGACAATTCGACTATGTTACGAATTAAATGTAGCGATAGATCGATACAACGATAAGATTCGCGATGAACACGCCGTAAGATTCTTTACTCAAGAAGCTGTAGAGCCTAATTCCTACGACAAGGCTCTATCTGTCGAGGAGGAAAGAGCCAAGCAGATACAGGAAACGACCACCCGTTTTCTCAAAGATCAAGGAATATATGAAATCGGTCTCCCTTTCCGACGACGAGAACCAAACTTTATCAATAATAGACCTTTAGTGGAGAAGAGAATCGCGCAACTACATCGGCGTCTTACGGCCAATGCTTTAGCGAAAGAGATGTACCAGACACAGCTGAAGAAATTCATCGATAAGGGATATGCGGAGCGAGTACCAGAAGAAACACCCGTAACCGAGAGAACGTATTATCTAACACATCATTACGTTCCCAAACCCGGTAAACCCAACGAAGTCCGGGTAGTATTCGACGGCTCCGCCCTTTACATGGGTCAATCCCTTAATTCTGAGTTGTTGCAGGGACCCAACTTACTCCAATCTTTGTTGGGAATACTCTTAAGATTACGGCAATATTCTATCGCTTTTGCCTCAGATATAGAAGGCATGTTCTTACAAGTTAAGGCGCTGGATAGGGATCGAGACAGCCTACGATTTCTGTGGTGGCCTGAAGGAGACCTCAACCAAAAACCGGTAGAGTACTGGATGACCATCCAAGCTTTTGGGATCATCTCGAGCCCCACGAATGCTTGTTCAGTAGTGCGTACCACTGCTGATGACAACCGAGACGCCTTCTCTAAAGCAGTTATCGACAACATCAAACGGGATATATACATGGACGATAATTTAAAGTCCCTCCCATTGGTGGAAGAAGCCATTGATGTTGCCAAGGGAACGGTAGAGTGTTTGAAATGCGGTGGATTTCGACGAACCAAATTCACTAGCAACTCCCGTGAGATTCTGGAATCGATCCCGGTGGAAGACCGAGGGGTTAAAGACCTGGACCTTATCAAGGACGATCTTCCGGAAACCAAGATGCTTGGTTTGAAATGGGACACAGAGAGAGATATCCTGTTTTTCCATCTAAAACGGCGAGATAATCCAGTTCAAACCAAACGGATTTGTCTGAGTATCCTGAGCACTTATTTCGATCCATTGGGATTTATTAGCCCCGTTATATTGGTTGCTCGGAGTTTAGTATAACAAATGTGGCTTGAAAACCACTCGTGGGACGATCCACTTAAGGGAGAACTACTGAAGAAATGGATGAAATGGGAAGATTCTCTACCATCCATCGAGAACTTTACGATTTCCCGTTCCTACTTTGGTCACGTTCTCCCCACGTATTCCTATCAACTCCATGTGTTTGGAGACGACAGTGATAGGGGAATAGGTATAGCAGCCTACCTGAGAGTTGAAACTCCTGATGGAATTAAAGTTGCCTTGGTTACCTCTAAGGCCTTGATAAACAACAAACTACGAGTTCCTCGATCGGAGTTAAAGGCGGCTCTATACGCTACAGCCATCGGCCGGAATGTAACAGAACAGATTGACTATCCACTGGAGAAAACTGTCTATTGGACTGATGTTTTACTCGTTTTGGAGTATATAACCAATAAAGTCTGTCAGTTCAGCGTCTTCGTTACCAACAGAGTAGCCATTATACTTAGTCGCACTAATGTAGATCAATGGAGACATTGCCCTGGGACGATTAATCCAGCCGACATAGCCTCCAGAGGAGCTACTCCTCAAGAACTGATAGATACTCCGGACTGGTTAGGTGGACCCGACTTCCTAAGTAAAGAGGAAGATGAATGGCCTCCTCATCTTACCACGGCTGAGATTAGACAAGCCAAGGGAGCGGAGAAAGTCAAACCTAAAACCCGTACGAGTAAATCAAAGTTATTTAAACCCGTGATAGATCTGTCTGTACTACGCATTTCCGGGGAAGACGCTGTGGATCTAAACTCCCCCGCCACAAATAAATCTGTTGTGGAGATTAGAGAGAGAGACTGGAAATCTGGAACACCAGACATCTCGCAGGGACTCTCACCTCTTCTGCAGAGAGCGATCAATCACTATAGCTCCTGGAATCGGCTTTGTAAGGCCGTCGTATATTTGAAGCGATGCTTCCATTATCATTACTCCAGGACGAAGATCGCTAGTGATGCCGCTCCACTGACATCTGCGCAGGTCCATACCATTAAAGATCTTCCCAAATATAAGGTATCGGAGCGGTTTCTGACGGAGAAGATCAGCTACCAGGAGCATGAAGAAACCAATAAGCAGATACTGAGACTCCTGCAATGCTATGAAGATTCCGATAAGTATTTCCTGTTGTTGAGAAATCCACAGATGCGCTTACGGGATCGTTTTTCTAGTACAATGATAGATGGGTTAATATGCGTTGGAGAAAGACTAACTAATGCTCCATTATCCTTTGACACTAAGTTTCCCATACTCATTAGAAATCTTGAAATACAAATCAAGATGATTGTAGATGTTCACAGTAGGCTTTACCATGCTGGTAGAGAACGAGTTATTAGCGAAATTCGAACTCGCTATTGTTTTCATAAACCCCGTAGAGCTCTGAACCAAGTTCTTAGGAACTGCATACCCTGTAGAAAAACATTCTGTAGGCCTTTAACACAGCGAGAGGCAGAATTACCTAGGGAACGAGTAAGCTTCTATGAACCACCCTTTACTAATACCGGTGTGGATTTATTTGGCCCTATTGAAGTATATCGTGCTAGGACTATAGTTAAGCGATGGTGTGTCATATTTGTCTGTATGACTTGTAGAGCGATCCATCTAGACATGGTGAACGATCTATCTACCAACAGCTTCATACTAAGTTTACGCCGACAGATCGCTTGCTTTGGAACTAGCAACACGATGAGATCTGATAAGGGTACGAACTTCATTGGCGCCAATAATAAGATCAGGGCTTACGTTAAAGAATGGAACCAAAGACAGGTGGACGATCAGCTAAGGGTAACAGCATCCTGCTGGACCTTCAACGCCGCCGACGCCCCTTGGTGGGGAGGAAGTTGGGAGAGATTAATACGGATCGTAAAGACCGCATTTCACTTTATAGTGCCGTGCCGCGCGTATCTCACCGATGAACTTTTGCGGACGTTAATGGAGGAGATCGCCGCCTATCTTAACAAGAGACCGCTTATGCCAGTCTCATCGAGTCCCGACTCCCTAGAAGCGCTAACACCCACGCATTTCCTACTGAAGAAACCTGTAGCCATGCTTCCACGATCGGAAATCACAGACGGAGACGAATACTGCCGACAAGACAAGAGTCGACAAGAGTCGTGGGAAGATACTCTTCCAACGACCACCTCCCTAATCCAACAAACATCTAGGGACTCCCCAACGTAACAGCGTACGGAGTGGGTGTGTGACTATACTATTTTATATTTTTTTATTATTTTTATATTTCTGTATGTATTATTATGTAATTTTATCATAATCGTTTTCTTTGATTTTATTTAGTAGAATGTTATTTTAGCGATTATTTAGTAGACTAGTGCAATATATATTCGCGTTTATTACTTAATTACTTATATTATATATTAGTGCAACAGCAAGAAATAATTCTTTTTCTCTTTCCTTATTGTCCGTATCATATTATAAATGCGTGACTACAGTAAGATGAAATGTCCTTACTTATTAAAGTTCACTAAAGCTCCTACTATATTCAAGTATTATTGGTAAGTAGAGTATTAGGAATGCAAAGTTCAGATCCTCATGTCTCAGCTAAACCAAGCTCTGGGTAGACCTTGGAAACGACTTGTCTCTTCTCACTGACATTGCTTCGTGCGATATTGCTCTCATATCGTATATTAAATAATACATATAGTAGTGTGATGTCCCTTTAACAGTAGCGTACAACGCAAAATAAATCTGTTAAACCCTTTGACCATCTGTAATTCTAGTCAATTAAGATATCGCGACAACCACCGATATACTTGAGAGACAAAATTCTAGAATCAGTGGTTAACATCCCCAGACAAGTTCTGGAATAAATTGGTGCCCATCTTAAATATTACATAATTAATATTTATAAAAATCTATAAATCAAAATCTGTTAAAATTTAGATCCTTTAAAATTCTAGTCAATTAAGATATCGTACCACTTACCGATACTCTTAAAAGGACAAATTTCCTAGAATTAAAGATAATAGTCCCCAGACATGTTCTGGAATAAAATTGTGTCTATTTTAATATTAAATAATAAAATTTACGGGAATAAATTTAAATTTAAATTCATGTCCTCTCATAAATTCGATAAATTGTTATTTTATACAATTTATAACATTCCCAAAATGCTATTAATTAATAGATCATGGTAGCGGAGATTCACCCTATTAAGTATATTAGCGTGAGAGAATCTCCAATATATAGTCAATAGCCGATAAAATTCATAAAATCATGTATAAAGGGGAATATTGACAATTAAAGAATTACTATTAAATAGCATCCCAGATCTGTATGCATGAGAATTACTCCAATTCTACTGCTAGCTTTCCATAATGTCACCATAGCAACAGCCACGCTAGAATTAGAAGCGAGTTAAAAGAACAATAAAAGCTTGCCCATTGAATAGCATACAAAATAAATAGCACACTGCTGGTATCCAGGGATACATAATAATAACGTGACATTCTGGAAGGCACTTGACTAACGGACAAATGACCCGGATGTGTGACAGAATGTGTACAATTTGTGACAGTTGTGTGGAATTTGTGCGTTTATAGGTTAATGTTACTACTAAAGTGTGTTTACAGTAGCGAGTCGCAGTTGTGAAAGTAGCCCTACCTCTGTAGCAAGAACCTGAAGTAAATCTAGGCCCTTGGGACGGACAGTGGAGTGACTCGCGCTGAGTATTGTTGTCGTTGTGTAGCTACTACGTTGGCGAAAGGCACAGCGGCGACAGTACATTGCGCTGTCCGGGGGCATCGAGGGGTAGGCAGCGAAGACCGCTAGCCTGAATATAATTGATTATAATATTGATAAACTCATATAGCAACGATGACTGAGTTGATAGAAGATGATCTTGGTATCAGGGATCCTGCCGTTGCAAGTGTTTGTTGATAGCTTAATACGCGGCAACGCTAGTCCAGCTACTACGGAGGACGATGGTCGTTATATAGAACTGCCAATGTCAAAGAAACAACTCACGCGTGAATTGGACTATAGAAGATTCACCGCTTGCTATACGCATCGTAATGAAATGGAAATGGTTCTATTTAAATATCATACCCAGCGGAGGCGGAACGATAAACTGAGAATCGAACATGAGAATTCTATTCAAAACCAACTCGAAAGAGAAGTTGTTGAAGAACCAGATAAACACAGTGACTTCAACGAATATCTGGAATTCTTGAGAGAAACATATCTCAACATCGCCAGTCAACAAAATCTCGAATCTCGATATCCTCAAGGTATACATCATGACACTATGATAGAACTCAAACGAATCTATTTCACTATGATGTATCTTACCGCAGATCGACCGCTACCTGTGGCACCGGATAGCTTCGAACAGATGGAGGAATATTGTAAAAATGGAGAAAGATCACTCGCGTTTCCCCTACAAGACGTGCGTCTTTGGTATTATTGCGATGAATGCCATAGACCCAACCAACAAACGGAAAGACATAAACATCCACGGAGACTTTGCGCTGAACACGGTTTTACTTGCTATACTTATGGGAGTTTCGAGCGAAACTTGTTCGACATATCACCTAAGCTGGTTCAACTCAAAAGATCCTTAAATAAACCGATGATCAGAGTTCCGGAATACTCGATCAGACCTCCTCATTCCCTAATGAGACCCCAGACTCTTGATCCTAATAGTGTCACGGATCCTCCCAAATTGTACTCACTGTTCAAAGATCTGGTGTTACCCGAACAATTAATCGGTGGCACTCCGGTAGTGGGCTCGCTAGATATTCGCCCATCCTACCTAACCAAATTGGGACGCGGACATTTAATATCGCCGTTTAACCCGTATAATCGTCCCGGTTTAACCCCGATACAACCCGTCACCAAGGTGGAGGAGAGCGTTGTACAAAATGTGTTAGACGCTATTCTACAAAAGATCAGAAAGGGAACCTACGCTTGTTCAGATAAACGTAAATTGCAGCAGCAAGTCCAAGCGGTAAACGAATTAGCTTTATCTCAGTTCGATCGGGAAATCCAGAATCACTAAGAAGTTATCGAACTTGGACGACCCTATTCTCTGCGAGAGTTTTTGGACGAACGCATCCAACGACAAGCGGGGGAAAATCAGCTCGAGGAGAAGCATATCGAAATGGACGAGACACTGATCGTAACCCTAAACCTTCTCATGCAATTGTATTGCACCCTTCACCCAGGAGTTGTGGCCCTCCTAGCAAAGTGGCTCGCCCCAAAGAGAAAAGGACTCTTGCTAGCCTCAAAAAACTTCGTAAACGCCTTTCACGTAAGAAGGACTGGTAGTTTAGAGTATTCTTATATTTTAGAAACTGTGATTTTGTATATTTTATAGACTCAAATCCCATTTTCTGGGAGCGGTGTAAAAGCTTTTGCGGACATAACAAGCCATTTTTCTCCGCAATATAAGGTGTAGGTATTTTAGCGGACATAACAAGCGATTTTACCCGCTATGTCTGCATGTGTGCTTTAACGGACATAAAAAGCCATTTTTTCCGCAATCGCATAATACTCTAAAGATCGGAGCTCAGATGACGACATCTATCAGCTGTGTCTACGTGGAGCTTTTTACGTGGAGCTTTTGGTTCTTTGTTCGGCTCAGCCAATTCAGCCAATCAGAGCGATTTTCATTTTATGTGTGCTTTAGCCTTATGTAAACCGTGCTAGGCAAGTCAGTGTTAGTGTTTATCTTTCCAAGCAGCAGAACATCGGCTTGGAAATTCTTCTGTACTTATGTGGAAGTTTCAGACTTTAGCTAACATCAGATGCTTTGATTACAAGAACGTAAAACTATTAACGCAACACAACACACTGCATCAGTAACACATACTGACTGTTCACCGCATTATTTTACTTCTGTTATTAATTATTGTTAATTGGTGTATATTGCTGATATATTTGGAGAATACCGATGAATAATCATAAACCCCAATCTTCTTGATTACTGAAGGTTAAAGGAACAGGTTTACCGGTAGCAACTGCGACTTACATTATAGTGGTTTTTGTGTGAATTAAATGCTATTTCATAAACCCTACATGTGTCAGTTGCGATCCTCCTTATATATGATCAAATTCAGTGACGGTCGGCAGATCCGTGTGAAGTAGTGTGAAGCCGTGTGAAGTAGTGTGATGGTTAATAAAGCATCTCTTAAAGAATGCGCCTTTTACGAAACTTAGTAGCCATCCAGTTGTGATTAGTATAAGTCATAACTCTGTTTTTATACTTAAAGCGCCACGTCCTAAAGGAACTGTTAATATTTCCCCGAAAGTAAATATATTGTCAGAGATTATATAGTAACGATCAATCGAATAATACAGTAGGTCTACACCGCAATCACTATCAAAGCATCCGAATCCAGTCTCCCTTAACTGTGGGTGAATGGTCGCGCACAGGCTGGCTTCGGCTGATGTAACTTCAGTACATTAAATAATTGATATACAAAAAGACAATTAAAATTGGCAGGTTAAACTGCTAAAGGTCTAAAAGCGCGAACAGAATATAATATGATATAACGTATCTCATTTCAATAATAAAAGACAGACACCCAACACCAGATAATCAGAAGGCCTAATACTGTATAAGGCATGGAAGAAGGACCAGTTGATAGGTCAGTAAGAAGCAAGCCCGTGGTACAGCTTGCATATCAGGTATATGGTACCCAATGATTGTCGCGACACCTAACTACCGATTACTGCACTATATCCAATATAATTATGATTAGTGGCCTTTGCTGATTAGCATTATTTTTATGTTGTAAAGTAAAGTACGTTCTAAATACTATACCACTCATATCATGTTTACTAGAAAAGCCAGCAAGCTAGCTATAAATAGACCGTCCATTAACGTAGTTTAGTTGGGTCCTTCCCCAATGTACAGCTTTGCTTACAGTCTGAGAGAGATAGACACCTTGCACCATTCTTATTAGTAATTAATGTTGATTATCTTCCACGCCTTTCCTTAGATCATCTTATCAAAGATGGGGTGATGGTAAACCCCTACTGGCACAAGAAGTAGAATAAATCCATTAAAGTACCTAACTGATATAGACTTTGCTGATGACTTAGGGGTGCTGTCAAAATCACTAGAGGGAGCCCAACGGCTCCTCAGCTCATTAGAACAGGATGCATCTAGTGTTGAACTTTTTGTAAATTCAAAGAAGACCAAAATCATGACTACAGTCAACCTGGACAGCCCTCACATGTCTGATCGTAAGGGCATAAGCTCAAAGGATGGTATTATTATTATTATGTTTAATTTCGTGCAGGAACATTAATGTAAACATTATGTAGCACCGCACAACTCTACTGTAGGCTACTACTGTATCTATAAACTAATATAAAGCAACTACAGTACCTAGCAGCTAGCACAATGTACTGTAAGAATGAGACGTTATTAATGGGCGCACCCAAAAAAAGAAAAGGAATGTAGAAACTATCGGCCATAAGTTAATAATGAAATACCAAAGTGTTCATAAATTGTATAGATTGAAAAGAGAATAGAGTACAAATTACTAGTTGGATATAGGTTAGTTTTCATAGACCCCTAAAACAATATTCCAGCGAGATCTAAGCGTAGACATACCAATAGAGTTACAGGTACGAAGTATAGGATTTGAAGATATTGAAACACGATGTAACAGTGAAAAAATAGCAGTACGACAAATTGATTTAAAAGTATTGATACGGTTCAAACAAAATAAAGTGTTGGCGTCTTCGGTACTACAATATGGAAATAATTGACGGAAAGCGTAATTGTAAGCTACCTTTAATCTACGTAAGGATTCAACACGAAACACAGACCATAGAGAACAACAGTATAAGTTATAACAATAAGTTTTGAAAATAATGGATTTTATAGGTAAAGAGCATTTATTAAACGTTCTGGCTAATTGATTACCACGACAATATAAGGTTGATTTCAAACGCTTAATGTCAGGTTCATCAGATAGGTTGCAACAGAGGGTATGCCCTAAGTAACAGTATTCTAGAACACAAGGGAGGATCATACCACAAAGGTATACGTCACCAGCTCGTCCAAATTGTGAAGGGATAAAATACATACACTTTGATTTAACGAAATTAAACATAACATCAAATTTAGCACCATAATCTTCACAAATTTTAAGTAAAGACCGTAAACCAAAAATACTGGGAGCCATTAAACTTAGATCATCGGCATACAATAGATGGTTGATTACAATATTACCAACCTTACAACCTGCAGGACATTTGTTCAATAAAATACTTAAGTCATTCAAGTATATGTTAAATAGAAGAGGAGAAAGCAAACTACCCTGTCGTACACCATTACATACAGTGAAGGGTACGCTTGTTGCGCTGCCCCAACGTACCGCTAGCAATTGATTGGTATACCAAAAATATAGTAAACGTATTACACCAAGGGGAACTTTAAGATAAATTAACTTTTTAAAAAGTTTTACATAATTAACACGGTCGAATGCCTTAGAAGCATCCAAAAAAGCTGTAAAAGCAGGGGTGTCTCTAGATACAAAATAATGGACTGTCTCTTTAAATGCAAAAATACAGGTTTCAGTACCAAGACCGGGTTGAAATCCAAACTGGTTCGGCGTGATATCCACACAATTCGTAATTAGCATAAGGAAGCAAAACTCTAACAACTTGGAACAAGCATTAGATGTGGCTATAGGTCTATAATTTAACTGATCAGTAAGTTTATTGTTCTTATTTTTAACGATAGGCATTAAGTGACTGGTAATTAACGAGACTGGCAAAAACCCATGTGAAATAAATGAATTGAATAGTAAACTAAGAACAACCGCCAATCGACACCCTGCATAATACCAGCACTCAGGCGCCAACTGGTCTGGCCCAGAAGCCTTACCAAGTTTAAGACTAGCTAAAGCCTCTTCCACATTCCTTGGGAAAATATGGATTCTATCAGATCCATCCCAAGTTTCAAACTTACTCTTTAAGAATGTAACGTCAGCCAAATCAGGCTCTACACTATTATACGTAGATTCGTAGCCATTACTAAACAAATTGGCAATGTCCTCATCATTGTGGGCATTACCTATGATATTAGCACGTGGAACTTTTGTGTTACAGTGTTTTTGGGCGCAGTGCCAAAAATCCTTGCTGGAAGACAGGAACGACTGAGCTAACTTGTCATTTCTTATTGTTGCTTCATTTTTTCTACAATTTTTCAGCGCCAGTTTATACTGCGCGCAACTTTTACGTTTTAATTCCCATAGAATTCCAGAGCGAGGTTTACCGTTATCCCTCCAGTGTTGAGAAGCTTCAATAGAGGCTTCGCGCTTCTCCTTAACGAAGTCGTTCCAGCCAGGAATATGGACCCGCTTGTTATTACTACAATTACCGGAAGAAGTTACTGGTATATGGATATCAGTGGCGGTGCTGAAAATATTACAGATTTCAGTGTAACAATTATCAAGCGCCCGTAAATGGACAACATTACTACAATGAACATCACAGCAGATTATACTATCGAGAGGCAGAATCAAGTTGGAAAGATAGTCATTAACTTGATTTGTATAATTAAAAATGTTATTGGGCAATGCCTTGCTCCAATTAGGTACCGCAGTAAACTTGGGCTCACGATCAGCACAGCAGTGCTCCACTGAGCCCATGTTTATGTTGGTATCCATAGAAACCGGTATATGATCACTACCTACCAAATTATATAAAAGCGAAATTTTAGATATAGAGGTATGAAAATCGTTACTAGAAATAATGTGATCAAGCCACGAGACAGAACCGTGGGCTGAACTAATAAATGAGAAGGAATCAGTGGGTAATACAATTTTGTCTGAAAATGTAAGACCTGAAAAATTACAAAAACACTCCAGATCTTTACCAAAAGTATTAGCAGGGTTGGCGTTGAAATCGCCAATAATACAACTACGGCTACCGGGGTATTCGGTAACGATACCATGGCATTTACCCAGTAAAGAACTAAATAAATCACGATTAATAGGTGAGTCACATGGAGCATATATGTTAATAAAAAGCACCAAATTACCATCCGAGGTAGCTACTGTGCAACCCAGGAGACGCTCATCGTCATATTGTATACAAGTTACTAAGTGAGATATGGACTTTCTCCATAAGATAGCTAGACCCCCAAAGGGACGACCAGACCGGGGACCATCTGATAAGTCTACCGAGGAAACCCCATACCCAAGAAATTCCGGATGTATAGAATTGAGTTTACTTAAGTCTTGCTTATAGAGCCACGTCTCTTGGAGAAATACAAGGTCATGTGAGTTACATAGGTCGAGAATAACCACACCGTTGTTATTCAAACCCGAACAGTTATATGTACAAACTCTAAGTGGGGCCTGTATTGGATCCATTGCGATTTGCTGAGTCACGACGAGGGCGCGAAACAAAGTACTTCTTTACTAACACCCCTTCCGGCCATGACTCGCATTCGAGAAGTTTATTAGAATCCGCCTGGTTAGCGCAACTTACAATGAAAGAGTTGTAAGAATTGTCATTCTTGTCAGGGTTCTCCGTAACGAGAGCGACTATATCATGGTTATCTTTAATGAAAGCGACAATCTCTTCTGAGGTTACTGTGGAGTCCAGTCTTGATATGAAAACCCGATTGTTAGAGGAAGATGGCTTCTTGGCCACCTGGAGGGCGGTAAAGTTGCCAGTACCAACTCTGGCTGGTGGCCGATTTCTCTCTTTCCGGTTACGAACGAGAGTAAACCCGTCGGGTACCTGAATGTCAGGTGGACCACCACGCCCGGTAACAGAACCGCTTGGTGGAGGAACGGTAGACATAGACGGGGGTTGTTGTAAAACGACATTAGAATACAATGGTGCTGGCGGAGCCGTTACAATGCTCGAAGATTCAGTAGGAAAAGGAGGAGATGCAGGAGATCTGTTCGCAGTCGCTCCATAAGTAGAAGTATTCATGGAAATAATACTTCCTGCAACATTGCAGAATCGAGAAGTGTCGCCAGTTGCACCGGCAACAGACAAAGCATTAACGGTAGCCAAGGCACACTTCATCGCTGTTTTCACTTCGACTAATTCAGCACGGGTCACAGTGTTCTTAAGAGCTTCAACATGACCAGACACCGTTTGATGTAGGTCGTTTACAAGGCTGTTGAGGTTCCTGAGTTCCTCCGCCTGGACCATGTCGTGAATGGAACGTTTATCTGAAGACGGAAGTCTTGAGGGATCAAGCGCAAAGAAGGTTGGTCGAGAGTCGGAGTCGACGAAGGCACTCTCTTGGAAAACGGCGTAGATATCACAAGCATGAGCCTGGGATTTCTTTTTACCGATGCGTCCGATCCAGGCAGGTAGAGGACGGTCAGGAACTGCGCAACTCACAGCCTCTGAGTAGAGTAGTTGCTTCGCCGCCAGAATTTCCTCTCCAGAGTAAAAGTGGCAAATAACGGAAATCAAAGAAGATTTATTCAACCTTGACATTTCATACTGAATGAAACAAAGTAGCTCGTTGCGGATCAGTTGCGAGCGACCGGAACCAATCGACCGGAAGCAAAGAAGCGTCACCAAGGGGGGTAACATCGTTATCGTTAATGCCATCAGTTAGTAGAGAGTTGAAGTCGTCGTCATCAGAGTGATTAGTGTCTATACCTTCCAGATGACCCTGGGGTGTCAAAGAAGAAC
>JAUCBJ010004170.1:0-18190 GCA_032718475.1 Nemertoderma westbladi
CTGATTTAATATCTAGAAGACATCTTAATTTGGTGGGTTAAACTGCCAAAGGTCTGAAAGCGCGAACACTAATATATTGCACTAATCTACTAAATAATCGCTAAATAACATTTGACTAAATAAAATTAAAGAAAACGATTATAATAAAATTACATAATAATACATACATAATATAAAATAATAAAATAAATATAAAATAATATAGTCAAACACCCACTCCGTATGTTGTTACGTTATGGAGTCCCTAGATATTTGTTGGATTAGGGAGGTGGTCGTGGGAAGAGTATCTTGCCTTCCATAGTTTCCGGACAGTTTTCGGTCTCTTTCCAGTAAACATGAACGACCAGCTGGGCGATTGAGTGGTTGTGTTACTTTCTCCGCTCCCTTGGCCTGTCTAATCTTAGCCGGGGTAAGATGAGGAGGCCATTCATCTTCTTTACTTAGGAAGTCGGGTCCACTTAACCGGTCTGGAGTATCTGTAAGTTCTTGAGGAGTTGCTCCTCTGGAAGCGATGTCGGCTAGATTGATCGTCTCGGGGCAATGTCTCCATTGATCTACATTGGAGTTGATGTCGTCATTATCTGAGGAGTATGGTGTTCCCTCAGTTGGGTCGTCAACTTCACTGCTCTCCACTTCCCGTTCACTTAATTGATATACCTGTTCTTTTGGTAATCTTTCCATAAGAGTTCTACGAGAAGGGCCAGTAAAGTACCAACCTACTCTAGTTCTTCCCGCATAGACTTGTAGTGGTTGCGGTTGAGCAGGCCGTTTCTCCAATGTCTCGAGCGCTTCATGCGCATTTTGACCGATGAGTATTTGCACTCCAGGGTAATCGGTGTTGAATCTAGGTATTTCCAGCTGCTGGGTGAAATCGTCCTCATCCCAGTTATAAGGTTCCACTTGGGTGGTAGCGAAGTTCTTTATCGCCACCATTTTTACTGACCTTATGCTATGTTCTCCTAGTTCATCCTGGGGGGTGGACAACGCACCTACATAATAATCCGCTATTACTGTAGATTTCCAAACCTGCATAATTCCTGACATGTTTAGCTTAGTTCGGAACTTGGGTTGTCCAGCAAAGATGTCTTCGGCTAGTTCTTTGTCGATGAATGTTCCTGTACTACCGGAGTCAAGGAGGGCGTTCACTACATAACTCCTTTTAGGTCCGTGGACCCTTACCTGTACTACAGGAAATTCTCGGATTCCTACATTGGAAGTTGGCGCTTTCCAAGATGGTTGTCGATCAGAAGTAGTTAGGGTGAGGTCGCTGTCTGTATCTTTTTCATACGTGAGTGCTCGATACACTGCGGTATTTATCATGTAACAGGATTCGTTTTCGTCGGAGAACTCGTCCGTATAGAATCCTTCCATCTCAGATTGATCAGTGTCGTTCACATCACTGAATTGGACATGTAGTTCGGACTCACTTACCTGACTTGGGCTGTTTCGTTCGAATTCCGTGTGCAACAAGATATGATGTTTTGCGCCGCACTTTGCACACCTTGCGTCGGAGTAACAGGTTCGCCGTTGGTGTCCTCGTCTGAGGCAATTATAACACAACCGCTTATCCCACATGACTTCACGTCTATCCTTTAATGATTTCTTTAGGAATTTATCACACATATTCAAACGGTGGGGCCCATCGCACAGCACACATTTTGGTTTGATATTACTTACCTTACTTTGAGTAACGTTGTGCACACTCGTTCTTTCTTCGGGCTTTCTTACTTGAATTCTCTTAGGAGACGTAGGAGGAGTTTTTCTTACTTGTTCTCTCCTGTCATTGGTTCGAGACTTGAATTTACTTACGTCCTTAGTCGCTTTGTTGTCATAGTAAGATCTTTCAGTGTCTTTCCCGCTGTCTTCCTCTTGAGAAGCCTGGCTTTCGCCGTCGTCTGTATAACACACTGGTATTACCCTTCTCCTAGAAACGGGTTTCTCAGTTACCTTGTTTTCCGGTGTCTTCTCTCTGGACTGCCTTAGGAGCTGTAATTTCACTTCTCCATCTAAGAATGACATGAGATTAGCCATGGTAGGGTCTCGTCGTTGTTGTTCCATCATATATAACACTTTCTTGTCCCAGCGTGTACCTACTCCACCCTTCGGTAAAGTAGAAGCCACTGCTCTAATAACCATAGCACTCTGATACTCATGAGACTTACCTAGCCAATCTAATTGTCTGCAGATCTCCTGAATCTCATCGGAAAACTCTATAATCCCGCTGCTAATAAACTTTCGGGGCGCTACCAACTTTGCATACAAATACCCAGCTATGTTATTCCTATTACCATACCTGATGTTTAGTGTATCCCAAACTTGTCTTAATCCGTCTGGATGTCCAATAAACTTTAACGCCATTAACTTGGGAGATCCTTCCAAGCACTCGATGAGGAATCTAAGTTTCTCTCCATTAGATAGTACAGAGTTCTGTATGTTATCTTAATAATATTCATTGAAAGGTAACCATTTCATCTCATCTCCATTGAACTTGACGATCTCTCCCACCTTTACCGCTTGACGTGCTTCGGTTCTAGCCATTTGACGCGTAAAACTTTCTTGGGCCATCGTGTTATTTAATATCGAGTTATCGGTATATAAATTTATCGGATTATGATCAGGTCTATAGGGAATATCATTATCAACAGGTCTATAATTACCCTTAATAGGGTTCACTATAGGAGTTTCTACTTCGCTAGCAGTATATATGCGTGTAGGCTCCACACCTTGCGCATGAGATACTTCAGACCTAACAGGTTGACACATTGTTACAGGGGGTGGTGGTATACCCTTTTGTGTATTTACTAATTTATCGCGTTCTAGCGCGATACTTTGCTGCACTTCTTGCAACTCTAACCTACTTTCCCTTACTGTGCCCTTGAATTGCTGAACGGTCTCCTGCATCTGCCCGAGCAGGAGATCCATCCCCCGTCGTCTCTCATCCACCCACTCGACCGCCGAAGCGGGAGCCGCCAACGTTGTAGCGGGCCGACGAGGGACAACGGGCGACAAATCATTAATATTTCGCTCGGAGTCCAGGACATGAACATTTTCAAGGGTGGTTCTGTGGGGCACAGATAGCTTAGTGCTGTGCAGAGGGAATTAAGAGGTAGGTTCAGGGAGTACAGGTGTCTCTACCACCGAAGGGGTGGCTTCGGGAACAGGCCTAATTATTTCAGGCTCATCTACTATAGTAGGGAGTCTTTCTATTTTAATTATTTGGTCTGTGGGTTCTGTACTACCTAAGTTTGTGTTATTTAGTTGCCTTCTAACAGCTGGAGGCAAATCAGGCAATTTCTGACGGTGGGATGTTCTTCTACGTCTGCTTAGACGAGATCTATTTCCTTTGCCTTCAGTATCGGTGGTATCGCCTTCCTCAGATGATGTATATCCCTGTCTTTTGGGAGTAGATCGATTCATCATCTGCATATTACTAGCTGTTAACTGTTTATTTATGCAGTCTTGATTCTCCTGAATGTTTTCCAATTCTAATTGGGTGGTTTCTTCAGCCGCTCTCCGTTCTGCTTCTGCCACTGCCTCTGCCGCTTTTCTTTCCGCTTCAGCCGCTGCCACTGCCGCCTTTCTTTCTGCTTCTGCCGCTGCCACTGCTGCTGCCACTGCCGCTGTCTTTCTGTCTTCTATACGTTTTTTCTTCACTTGTTCTTCTTGGACTCTAGTGATGCGGAGTTGTTCATCAAATTTAGCTTGGTTCGCAGCTAACATTTCCGCATCAATTGCGTCCAACACAAGCTTGGTTCCTTCACTATTAGGGCGAAGTCCAGCCAGTCTTCTCCTCAACTCTTCGTCTCCTAGGAATCGCTGATAGTCGGACAGATAAATGTCAATAGCGTCTCTAGTTCGCGGCTTCTCTGCTGCTGTTACTTCGCTTTCCACTTCGCTTTCCACTTGAGAAAAGGTGGCGTCGGTTGATTCTTCATAGTGGATGGGGCGCTTAGCCAACTGAGCTTTCCACTTGGCTGTTTCTTGAACCTTGAGGCTCACCCGCTGGAACCAAGTCTTGACAGCAACTTGCAACGATGTGTCCTGTTTTCTTTTGGATGTTTCCTCAAAAGCCGATAGGATTAGTCTAATGCGTAGAGTTCTTTCGCATACTTGATAAAGCAGCATTTCCTGCTCTTGAGGTCCTTGGGGTTGTTGAAACAGTTGTTTTTCTAATCGCTCCATGGAGCTGAAGAATCCCTGTACGTATCCGGCTGCGGACCTCTTCCACACAGCTGTATCGATGGTTTCCTTGGTTACTCCCATCCTGTGTATATCTTCCCAGGCAGCTTCTGATAAATCAAACGGGAGTCCGGGTCCGGGGAAGTTCCATTGCGACTCGACAATAGACTTCAGTTCTTCCCTTGTGTATCCCGCATAACTATCTTTAGTCGATCGCTTACTTCTCGCCCAATCGATCTGGTGTTCTTCCACCGCAATCAATAACCTAGTGAGTACGGCTGCAGGAAGGATGAGAAAGGGATCCGAATAAACCGCATCCGTCATCTTTGCTCCGCGCTTGGGTGTCAGCTCTACAGTATCCTCACTACTGGAGCCGTCGGGCCGTTGAGAAATAAGTTCTTGGCTCGCGGGTTGTTGCAGTTCCGCTGCTTCTTGGTCCCGCTTGACCTGAGCTCGAGTGCCTATGATAGACCTACGATGTTGGACTAGCCTAGGGTCTGATATTACTACTGTAGGGAGGGCCTTTCTTACAGTAGGAGGGGACTTAGACTTTGGTCTGGGATGTTCTATACTTTGATCTTGGTCACAGATCTTTTTAAGACACTGTCTAACAGTCATTCTAACACTTTCTATGAGACTATCTGACAGTGTTTGTTGTGAGTCAGACATGTTTGATTGTACAGTTGAATGCCTACTGCTATATTACAGCTAAAGCAAGTCTAGTAATTCAGTATCACTGTTAGCCTAGTAATTAATTACCGATACTGCTACTTAGTGTAGCGTGATATATGTATAATATATTAGAATACCGGTATGCTTATAGTATATATATAAGTATTATTACAGACTAGGTTTGTCACAGGATACCGGTATGTAATTCCAGCACAAATATATATAAATATATAATAGGCCTCGTGAATACCGGTATGCAGCTTACACTTATAGTGTATATAAGTATAATTATGAACTAGAATTAATTACAGAATACCGGTATAATTTCAGCCTAAATTTATATAAATAAATATAATAAGCTTATCGTGAATACCGGTATGTCAATTATTTTGGAATAATTGAATTTCTGAATTTTTAGGGGTTACTTGGTTACTTTACTTACTTTACTACCGTTATTTGAGCAGTAGTCCAACTGATATTGAGACCTAATTGTTGTATGGCAGGCCTACTATTTATAAATCGTTTGAGTTGATTTATAATATATATATACCCGTTTAATGGGTTTTGTCAATATTTGAAATAAATGTTATTATTTCTGGGGGGAGTCACTACACAGAAGCTGTGCGCTCTCAGTGAAGTGCTACTTGTTGGACACTAAAACAAATAATTATAATTTACCTAAGTTACTTAATACTACAAATTACGTACAATTCGGGGTGAGATTACAATCTCTAAATAAACACAAAAATTACAAGTACGAATTTTTAGGGTAATTTTACAAGAAGTCTACTAACCAGCCTAACAAAGGGTTAGAATATCTGGTTATTACAAAGGACAGGTTACTACGGTATTTGAAAATAATAAGTAGTAGTAAATATACTGCGTTGTCCAGATAGAAAAATACCACCGTCTGACGACTTATAGCCGTATCGCTATAAGTACTACGTTATGTATCACGGAGTGTTCCTACCTATAAGTTAATTACCGCGGTCTACCAGAACCAACGTGCCTATTAACCACTTTACAACACAAATATACTGCCTACACACTAATTGCCTTCGGAAAGCACTGTACACTAAACCCTAAATTAGGTACAAGTACTTATACAACAAATAATCAGTAGTTAAAATACTTGAACAGCTAAAAGAACCACGGTATCTGCCGGAGTGACCAAAGCACAAAATCTCCAGTCTTTACCTACGCCAGGCAGCCCTGATGTAGTACCGGGGTTAGTTTAACTATAACGGTATGTATAACAAACACAATTACTGTAGGAATAAACTTGGGGATATGAATGTTGCGAATAATCGCATAAACTCTGAATAATAAATATTACGCTACGCGTACAGACTACTCAAACAAAATGCAGACCAAATACTGACAGACTACTATCAAGCCTAAACAAACTACGGAATATGCAGACTCCGAAATGGTTAGTTAGTATGCGTTCTAACCTAGTAGTACGACTTATTCTTTCAGAGGGGGTTTACCTCACAGCA
Organism: Nemertoderma westbladi; assembly: GCA_032718475.1. NCBI lineage: Eukaryota > Metazoa > Xenacoelomorpha > Nemertodermatida > Nemertodermatidae > Nemertoderma > Nemertoderma westbladi. The sequence continues at coordinate 6,351 of JAUCBJ010004170.1, forward strand.
CTGGAAGCCCCTACGTTCCCAACTGGCACTTTATCGGACATACACTCTACACACACCGAAATTTCCTCAGACCTAACAACAGCCAGACAACTATCCAGCCTACAAATTATCTAAATAAGAATTATACGCTACCTGTACAGACTACACAAACAAAGTACAGACCAAACGATGGCAGACTACTATCAAGCCTAAATAAACTACAGTATATGCAGACTCCGAAATGATTAGTTAGTATGCGTTCTAACCTAGTAGTACGACTTATTCTTTCAAAAGGGGGTTTACCTCACAGCACTTGAAGCCCCTACGTTCCTAACTAGCACTTTATCGGACAGATGCTCTACACACACTGCAATCCGTTCAGACTTAATAACAGTCAGACAACAGTCCGGCCTACAAATTATCTGTACGATCTGAGCAGGCTTACACGTCTTCTGCTCAATATTAACTTACAGGTAAATAAAACTGACAGAAATAAGTAAACTATACAAAGGAATGAGGGGTGATCAATCCCTAATCCCCTAGCAGCCTACAATATACAATATCACAATCGAAATAGTACTGCTGTACCCGTACTGTAAGTAAGTACCGGTCCGGATAATCAGGCAGTCAGGCCTACTGGTTACCGGTCGACCGGTACTATCAACTTGATTGCTTACGCCGCAATCAAGAAGCTATAACTGTTACTGTTCGCGCTTTTAAGACCTTTGGCAGTTTAACCCGCCAAATCTATATGTCTTCTAGGTTATAAATCGACTTTAGCCTATGACAAGTATTTGACACAAATAAATCCAACATTAGCCGAAGCCAGTCTATGCGCGACCATTCACCCGCTGGATATACCCGGGAGACTGGATTCGGATGCTTTAATTTGATTGCGGTGCAGGCCTACCGTACTATTCGATTGATCGTTAATATAATTCCTGACAAATATCATTCACTTTCGGGAAATATTAGCAGTTCCTTTAGGACGTGGCGCTCTATCTATATAAACAGAGCTATGGCTTACACTAAACACAACGGAATGGATTATAAGTTACACATAAGGCGCATTCTTTAGGAGATGCTTTGTTACGCGGACAAGCACATACAGACTATTGCACACCGCTGCACACTGAATTGCCGATAGTCACTGATTTTAATCATATATAAAGAGAATAGCAACCGACATTTGTAGGGCCTATAAAATAGCATTCAATTCACTACAAACCACGATAATATAAGTCGCAATTGCTATATGTAGCCGGTCTCTCTAACCTTAGTGTATCAAGAAGATCGGGGTTTCTGATCGTTTATAGTTATTCTCCAAATAACAATATGCAAACGAATGATACATTTAATAACAAACAGCAAATAGCAGTAAATAATGTGCAATACGTACCGTACCGTTATGTGTTCTTAGTGTCTCGTACCGCTGTACCGTGCCGGTAACAGTTATGTGTTCTTATAATTAAAGCCATTCTAATGTTGGAATAATTCAGAATAGTTCCATAGCCGATGTTCATGGCATCAGGAAAACCAACACACTGAACCCTGTGAGCTGTTGCAGGTAGCTTTCAACACAAAGGAAAAGCTCTCATTGGCAGAGTTCCAGTTTCTATAAGTTCCATGAATGTCTAAATGCCAAACCTCCCTAGCCTTTGCAGCCCATAGCCAACACAAGGCTAAATCGCTCTGATTGGTCGATCATTGTTCTGATTGGTTAATCGAACAGAACAAAGAGGCCATACGTACAGCAAATCAGCCAACCAACGGGCAGATTGTGCCACTAGAAGCAACAGTTTAGAGGATTTGAGCGAATGGGGGAAAACTGGATTACAAATGGAAAAGGCCAGTTATATCCCCAAAAGCTTTTACAGTTTGTGTCTTTTGTTGTCGGTGGTATGCGAAAGGTGTCGGTGGTTGTCGGTGTAGTATTTAGTCAAATTTTAAAGCCAGTTAAGGCAAAGTCTTATGTTAACAAATCCAACAGTACAATATGCCGCCTGGCTTATGGGGATACATAAAAGGTTGAATAGTTATGAAGTGGTCATCCTTGGGAGATTGTGTTGGGCAACCATTCTTTTCCGGTAACATCCAAGAGAGAAAGGAGTTTCCGTTGCTTCTTGTTTCCTTCCTTCACTTTACTTTACGTCATTTAGGTAAATACCAATTACGTCACACAATGTGCAGCTGTATGTAAAAGTAATAAATTTCGGCATTGTAGGGGCCTATCGCAGTGTACTGTATGTCCAATTGTCCAAGTTTAAGAACGGATACCGCAGAAATATACCACTGACAACAGTCTGACTACCACCGACAACAGTCTGACTACCACCGACAAAAACTAATAATAATAGCAACACACCGACATATGAAAAACACTAACGATTTTTACCATTACGCTATGCAATATAATAATTTAAAACAAGATAATATATGAAGGCGGTATTATATTTTAAAGAAATTATCATGACTAACCACCGACAACAGGCCGACAGTGGACAATATACTTTGTCACTGTTTGTTATAAATATTTGGACTGGAAATAAAAATTGTATAATCATGTACTGAAATACTGTAGTTTACTAACATTGCCCATGTTGTCGGTATACTGTCGGTTTGCGATCTTACCTGTCGGTTTGTGTGGGTTTATGTCTTTTGTTGTCGGTGGTTGTCGGTGGTATGCGAAAGGTGTCGGTGGTTGTCGGTGGCGTATTTAGTCAAACCCATTGGTCTGTCCACCTTTTTAAAGTTTCTGCTTTCTTAGTTACATAATTGGGAATAAGATGTGTATTTGAAAAAGGACACATGCACAAAAAACACAGATAATAGTCTGACCAATCAGAAACGTATTAAAGCAATGCTATTTATTAGTGATTGGACTGTCCACCTTTTTCAGGTTTCAATTATCTATCTACTGATCTATAATGGGCATGCTGGAAGCAGTTGCATTAAGAATGCTGCCGGTGTCCTAGGCGTATCTACCCCCCCCCCCCCCCCCCCCCCCCCTGCGGATTGCCCTCCTATAGACTTACAGTATATTAATAGTAGGTCTAGCGTACCGTACACAGGCTGTCGTACAGCACTTTAACTTGGATTTATTGGTTTATATTTGTGGTTGGGTTAGTTGGTCAGGTCCAAACCCTAATTAAAATTGTCATTAGTAGCCCTAAAGTGAAAGTCCCGATGCTCTAATCTAAGAAACTTTGTGGAATTTAGGATCCAAAATATTTAAGGTTGGGGTTACATGACTGTTTTATAATTAAGGCTTTGGGCCTCCATTTCCACTTTGAATTAGGGTTTCGGACCTCAACTCCCAAAATATGAGGACTTATTTACGTCCTTCGGTGCGCTCGGTCGTTTAATAGCAGATCTCGGGATGAACGGTAAATAAAGCATATTATATTTCCCTCACAGTACAATAGGTTGTTATTATAATTAACTTTATACTGTAATGAATGAGTTAGAATATTGACGTTCCAATATTGATGCTAAGGCTGTAAGGCTCAGTTAGGCCTAGTTCTAAATAGGCTAGGCCTATTTCGACAACTTCGGTTTGTCACAGTAAGTATGGGATAATAATAACAATAATAATCCCAGAATACATAAAAACGTTCTGAAATTTTTTGAAAAACGTGGACAGAGCTGCTCTAATGTGCAAATCAATCTGATTGGTCAATTCATTGCCTGTTCTTTCTCAACCCAGTCCACCTTATTCACATTTGAAAAAGGTGGACAACAAAGCTGAAAGCTGTGTGATGCAAATCGCCCGTGATTGGTCTGTCCGTTGTCCATGTTTTCTGTGTCCAGTCCACCTTTTTCAAACACCCCTAATAAATTCCCATAGTATTTCAGCTAATTTGCAAATGTAATCACTTAAAATGTTTTAAAATAATGTGTTCCCGACGGTGAAAGTTTTTATTCCATCGGTAATGAGGGTTAATTTTTCGAGTTACATCCATAAAAACAATAAAAACACCCCTTCTTGTGGGCCTTGTTGGGTCTTGTGGGCCTTCTGCGCCTCCTGCCATTTTAGAGTTGAATTTACAACTTAAAAGTTAAAAGTTGAATTTTAAAAAAAAGTTTTAAATTTGAACTTCTCCCCGACTGTTAGGGGCGAATCGACTTGGACAGTTGACTGATTCGCCCAACCTTCCAAGTCCATTCGCCCCAGACTGGCAGATGATATCATTGCTGAATGTTTTACTAATATTCTTTTTAGGTACAGTGATATTGTGATATACAATGATATTAGAAAGTGCAATATTGAAATGTTGTTACAAACACATTTACCCTCGATTAGGCAGATAGGCCTACAGTACGCGTAATATTTTTTTAGATTTTTTATAAATTACAGTAGAAATCTTGTTACAAACACCTTTGAACCTCGAGTACTGGAGTAATATTTTCTCAAGATCTTATAATGTGAAACAAATTGATAAGGTAAATCAAGCAAATCCAAATGTTGTTTCTGGCTACTTTCCCTCTGAGCTTCAATATTGACAATGTGACTCACATGCAACAGTGACAACTCTCATCTACTACTACTACTAGGATCGGCATGCTGCATTGCAGCTGCATTTTTAACAATGCTGTGCCGGCTTGTCAACAAAATTGCACCGCCACAACTCCCTATCACCCATGACATTTGCTAGATCATCCGCATCTTTAAGGCCAGTGTCCTTTAAGATGCGTCTCAAGAAAGTCATGGGCTGTCCACCATGCTTATTCACTCCATGAGGCTGCCAAAGTACAAGATTATGCACTGGCTGGTCCTCACGGCGAAAGCAATGTCCTGCAAAGCGGAGGCAAATTTGTTCTAGTGTCAAGCTTGGGGGAACCAATGAGACACCTCCAATGTTATATAGTGTCTGGTTGGAGATGTGTGCATTGTACTTGACACAATGAACCCGGCGTAGCATTCTTGTGAATGTGCCATCCAGAGATTTGGTGTCCTCAGCAGTTAGAGCCCAGCATGGACTCCCGTAGAGGAGTACTGGAACTACTGCTGCTCTAAATAATCGGACCTTAAGTTTCCGATTAATTCTCGGTGACTTCCAAATCCTGGAAAGCCTATTCAAGGCTGCCCATGCCTTTCCCTTACGTATTCGAAGGTCCTCACCTGACTTCCGGATCCATGATCCCAGGTGACAGAAGTCGTCCACATGCTCAAGCATACCATCCTTTGAGCTTATGCTCATCCGATCAGAGACTTGCTGAGGACTTTCAAAGTTAACTGTCAGAATTTTGGTCTTTCTGGAGTTAATAAAAAGACCAACACTAGAAGCAGCATGTGCTAATGAGCTGAGGAGCCGTTGGGCTCCCTCTAATGATTCTGAGAGTACTCCTAAGTCATCAGCAAAGTCTAGATCGGTTAGGTACTTGGCAGGATTTCCTCGACTTCTGGAGCCAGTAGGTGGAGTTATCATCACCCCATCATCATTATAATGATCTAAGGACATGCGTAGAACATAGTCAACCACAATAATGAACAAGAATGGTGCAAGTGTGTCTCCTTGGAGGACGCCCCATAACCATGGCCGGCGCCAATGGGGTGCAAGGGGTGCAGCTGCACTCCCCAAAAAGTGATAAAAGGTCCGCAATTGGACGAATATATTTTCATTGTGGACTAATACAAAAAATTTTGTGTAATTATTAAACCAAAAGAACACACAGTCACTTGAATCTTATTCTAATCAGATTTCTGTCCATTTATATTACTGGGTGTTCTGGTATTACTTGCTGTCAACAGTGAACATCATACCGATACCACTACACACTACACCTCTATTACATTACCTGCAAGTTAGATATATATTTTCAATGTTTAGTTCATTTACTTTCGGTTTAGTGTTTAGTACAGGTAGCAGCAACAAGCAACTAACAGACAATAGGTCGCAATTCAATTCAACCTTAGTATACTACTGGTAGCAAAGCAATACCAGACCACCAGTACTGTCCTACTTCCTGTATACTTTTATACTAAATAGCTGGTTTGATTTTGTTATAATCAGCCGATTTTCCTGAATTATTATAGGCTGTAAGATGCAATTGCCTAAAATCTAAGTTTAGCTGCATGGGTACGGCACCAGAATGGCACCAAAATTGGGTTTGAATTACCATAAATATTTATAAATAGTTTCATCGTGATCAGCGACCTCGAAAACCCGTATACATTCAGAATTATCAAAACAAACACAAAATTGTTTAGTTTAACATTTTTTTTACTTACGTTTCGTCCTGGGGGACCAAAATAGCACCAAAAATGATGGTTGCATCGCCAGAAAATATTTTAAACAAGTTTTATCGTGACCAGCGAGCTCGTAAACCCTTATACCATCAAAATTGTAATTTTTGAGCCAAGATCTAAAATGACCCCCCCCCCCCCGGGCCAATTACGATTGTAAAATAGCCCGGGCCAGATAGGGTTAAATCAAGGTTGATTAAAATCCGATCTAATTAAAATCACCTATTCCGTTTTACTCACTCCATCCAATATTCCGGTAGCAGTCTGCAGTAATCAACCATTTGTTCAACCAAATTAAAGTCTAGGTTGTTTTATTGTTGAATTAAATATTTTTTAAGTAAGATTTTTAAGTATTTTTTAAATTTATTAATTTGAATGTGTTAGAAGTATTTCACAGTATAAGTTAGAATACTGGTGGGTTTATTATATCAAAATCAAAATACTTCGTTGGAGACAGGAGGGAAACGCAAAACCTGCCTTGGCGAATTCATGTCCCGCCTCAATGTTAAATTCTCAATTTAGGGAAAGGAGCAGGTTACAGTGGCACGTTATTTTAACCAAAACAATAAACTAAACACAATAGTACAGGTTACAGTTTTATTTTTGAGAGTAATCAGACTTTATTTGTGTCGGAATTTCCCCTGGAGAGGGATGAATTTTTATTGCGTCCATAATTTAGTATCATTTAATCATATCATTTAATAGGTTCACTCTAACTTTTTCTAACTATCTGATACAAAGTGTAAAATTTTCTAGGTTAGCGGCCTAAACTGATACCGGTGCAATGCAGCAATGTGTAATATTTTGTTTCGATGGTAACAAAAAAGGTCCGCTTTTTCAACATCTGCACCCCCCAAGAAAAATCCTGGCGCCGGCCATGCCCATAACACTTCAAATGGTTCTGTGTCACCGTCAACAGTAGACACAAATGTTGTCGAACCATCGTATACTGATCTGATTGCTGCAATAATTTCATCAGGAATCCCATATAATGAAAGTATGCTGAACATACGTGAGCGAGAGACTGAATCAAAGGCCTTGAAGAAGTCAACAAAGATAAGGAGATATCACCAATGGGAATATCTGGGAGTACAGACTCAGACACTTTTACTTCTATAAAGTTATCAGGCAATACCCAGTTATAGTTCATATCCGTACCGACCGTACCGATGGTATTTTCGTATTGCAAAAATAAGACTATAAGTATGAAATACCCTATGTTATTGAGATAATGTTTATTGTTTTGGTTAGAAAGGCCCACCACTGTAACCTGCTCCTTTCCGTTAATTAAGTAATGGAGATTAGTTTATTGTTTTGGTTAGAAAACACCACCACTGTAACACCATCGGTCAGGTCGGTACGCATATGAACGATAACCATACCCTGTCATTATTGAGGAGCTTTTCAAAGTGGGCCTTCCAACCATTGAGGCGATCGGCTGGTGATTCAGCCTTAACCTTGGTGGTTGGTTGGCTTTTTCGACCAGCAAGCAAGTTGATCTATCTCCATGCCTGGGATGATTGCCTGCTGTCGTCAGCATCATTGATGGCATCAACCTGTTGGTTTATTAGCTCCTGTAAATTAACCGAGTACTGCCTATTCAGGGACCTAGATGCAGCCTTAACTGCATTCTTGGCCGCTGTAGTCTGTTTGAGTTGGGACTCTTTCTGCGCCTTGTAGAGGTCATTTCGGCACTTCTGAATTTTGTTGTCAGTCCAGGGGGCCCGTTTCCTGTTTCGAGGGTATACATGAACTGTCTCTGCAGCTGCTAACTTAACTGCCTCTGTGAAGGCAGTATAGCCCTCACAGTGATCTGCCGCCTCAGAGGCAAGAGCCTCATACCTGTTGCTCAGCTGTAGTGTGAAGCTGGACTCACACTTGGCTGTTGCAACAGAGAGGACCAGTCATGCCGCGGCAAGGCAGATTTCGTTGTTCTGCTAGCACGCAGACTAAGTCTTACCTTGGCCACAATAAGGCAGTGATCACTGGAGAAGGGTCGTTGTGTAAATGCATTACAGTCTTGTATAGAGCTCCTGTATTTCCTACGAAACAGGATATGGTCTATCTGGGACTTGTGACCACTGGGTCCACTATGAGTCCATAGCTTTCCAGTTCGCTTCTTGAACTGGGTTCCAGCCGAAAACAATCCATTTCCAGAGATAAAATCCTGGAGATGGACGGAATTTCGGTTAACACTATTGCTATAGACCCAGGGCGATGTAGGTGATTGATGCAGACTTGCATTAAAGTCTCCCAGGAATGTTAAGAATGCATGCTGATCCACTCCATCAGTAGATCGGTAGCTGCTTGTAGATTCTGGTAGAAATTTTTCACCTCCTCTACAGGGGCAACACTAGTTGGAGAGTAGCACACAATCAGAACCACCTTAGGAAACTTCTTAGCCAGTCTTCCAGAACATGAGAAGTGGCAACGGATGATGCGGTTAGAGATTTGGTCTATTTTGTCCAATGCTGCATGTGCAGTTGGATTCATCAATAGACCAATTCCACCATTGCCACTATCATCTGCTGAAGCGAGGGCGAGTCGCCAACCGCCCCCCATGTCCTTAATCAGAACCTCATCAGTCTGTCCAGTCTAACAAGGCAGTCAGCTCACCTTGTCGCATTGGGGACCCGAGTGTTAGGGTGTTTACTGAGGCTAGTCTAGTGACTTGCCTCAGATTCACCAATGGCTTTGTTGGTCGGGGTGGAACACGAGAGTAGCCTCCAACTCCAGAATCCCTGTGGAATGCAGTATGCTGTTTGGAGCCCACCACAGTACCATCCCAACTGCCACTGCCAGACTCATTTCAGCTATTTTTAGGTCCGCGTCTTCTATTATTCACTCCGGTTGTTGTTGTTGTTGTTAACTTCCAGTTAGTTTTAGTAATAAGGCTACAAAGTTGCTCAAAAAATTACCACTTGTAAAGCGTGGCCTTCACTGCGTATTTGAACTTTAATATGACTCATCATACTACAATCTTTATAGTCATACAGGATTACAAAAGCTGCTGCATTTGTTGCTATAGTAAATGCAATGTAAATAGCTTAGAATGATTTATGATACAATTACAACAGTTCATACATTAAATCAAATTGACTACATGTACAACATATTACTCGAGTCACAGTACGCTGGCTATAATAATATCGTACTTATACAAGAAAACTTTAAAACCCCATTTGAATATTATTTAAGTGGCTAACAATTAAGATTAACCCAAAAAAACTAAAAATGTCAAAATATTAATTTTTTGCATCCAAACGCATCCATTTTGCCGAAATAAATATATATCATTACAAATATTAAATAAACATTTCCAAAATGCGTACGTACAACAGCACTTTTTCCAATAAGTCAAATTTTATGAACAAAAATAGGGATGCAAACCTAAATAATTATTATCAATCAATACTAATCACATACTACTGTTTACTTCTGCTTTCGGCACCAAATACTTGACTTTCTACACCAAATAATAACTACTGTATTTATATCACGTTGATAAAAGTAGCACTTTATATGAAAAAATTTACGATTCGGTTTACTCGCCCAGCCCCGCAGCGAGACAAAGTAAAGTGGACGAGGATATAAAGTATGTACTGTACTTTTAACAACATGATATATCTGTAATTTATTCAAATATTGATATAGTCTTTCCGACTTTCCGATGAGGCATTGTTTAATAATAAAGTACAACGTACCGTACCGGTACCATTGGCCTACGGTGTTTATCGTCAATACTGCTGTTTGATATACCGATTGAAACCGGTACAACAGCACAGTCCACAGTATACCGTATACAGTATAAGAATGTGAAACTAAAATTTGGCAATAGCTGTTGTACAGGAATGTAATAGTGTGAGCTTACAAAACAGTGTGATGAGCGGACATAAAAGTTAAACTTTATTTGTCGCTGTTTAAACTGGCAGAGGAAAGAAATGTTTCAATTTTTGAATAAAATAAAATAGGCCCTACTGTAGGCCTAACGCAAGACATTGGACAGTAGGGAGGGCCTAAGGTTGGACCTATAAACGCCGGTAAATTGTAGGCCTATAGTACGTGTAAATAAAATACTGTATACTGTAGTATGTTATACTATAGCGCTACTGTAGGCCAGGCCTACAGTGTATTTAAATTAAACGCTGTAGCCCTTAAACATTGATATAAAATTGGAAACAACGAATCAGGAGGTAGAATGTTGTTTATTATGATAGAGGGAGATTTGATTTATATTTTTAAATCCTAATATTCGAGTTTGTCTAAGGGTTGCTTTTTGAGTAATCATCGTAAAAAATATAATATATTTTTTTAAACAACCGACATATATCCCTATAGGCCCTACATAGTTTCCTACCTCATTTAATATGTGACATAATGCCAATATTTTCAAACACAATGTTTTTTTTTATTTCAAATCATATAGGATTACCAATATGTGAAACCCATTTAATTTTACTCCATAAAATAAATTAGAATGAATAATGTTGTGTTGTGGAAAATGTCACATTTGGCGTATAGGTAATTCAACCGAAGATTTAATTAGAAGGCAAAAAGATATATTTTGTACAAAAGTCTGTGACTCAGCGAGGAATTCATTTATGATGTATTGAGTTTAATAACAACCGGGAATAGAACAGTAATTCATTTAGCCACACCCCACCTGACGGTAGCGCCCTATACAAGAGGAGCTTCTGCCAATAATTCCCTTATCCTTTACCCTCAGATAACACGTTCGTGGGGCCATCGCGCAGGACGAGGCTCAGTTATCACATACAGATTAAAATTGAGCGACTGTTTCACAAAATAAGGTTTTGAGAAATTTACCCACACCACAAATCAATCAAAGATAGGGCGACAGTACGTGTTCACCAGTTCACCCCTTTTAATCTGCACCCCCCCCCCCCCCTTCCCACCCTTCCCCTTCCTTTCCACCCTTCCCACCCACCAGTACTTTATAACTACCGATGCCTTCAATAGGCGAAGCCAGGTATGGTTTACAGGAATATAATCAACGCAGTAGGCAGTACTCGTCTTCATTATTATAAACGTCGTTGTGCTCGTCCTGTTTTGTAGTTAAACCTATTTCCTAAACGCAGACTGACGATCTTTATAACTACCTTCGCCTTGAATAGGCGAAGCTGGGTATGGTTTATAGGAATATAGTCTACGCAGTACTCGTCTTCATTATATGCCTCGTTGCGCTCGTCGCTCGTCCTGTTTTGCATTAAAATATTTTTCCTAAACCAAGACTGACGATATTTATACAGTTATAACTATGCGAAGTTTCGAAACTGTGCGAGTAACTGCTGATACATCCACGTGGAGATGTGTGATACAACGCCAACGCATCGTATGCCGATGTAGTAATATGGGTATTGAAATACTGTAATATTAAATCAATGTACACTCTTAAAGCTGCAGCGAAAAAATGTAGATAATTTCCTAGGTTATATATAAAATAATAATATTATTTTTAAGAACAATAATTTTACTACTTTGCAAAAATTAAATTAAAAAATAACCAGACGAAAATATTGCGGAATAAACTATTTCAGATATAAGCCAACAACAGTCATGCCATGGATTGGATATAGTATTTATGTCATTATAT
>JAUCBJ010004171.1:0-17686 GCA_032718475.1 Nemertoderma westbladi
TGTAAAATTAAGTTACTTTTTTATGGAAACTGAAACTCTATTACTGCTGCGCCATACATTAATTCCAACTGCCAGAGATTTAGTGACAGCCACTAACTGTTACCACCAGCATTTACTAGGAATTTGATCATTGAATATCCCTGCGAATAATGGCGTGCCTAGGTTCTTCTCTCCTCACGTTCACCCTCCATCACCTATGCACCACACCCACCCACCCGCCCGTCCACGATAAAGTTGTTCTTGCAGGTAATCGCATTATCGATGGGATATTTGTTATGGAGCGTTTAGCTGTTTAAATTGTAAAAACGCGCACCTGCTACACCATTGTACGTGGCTCCATCACGTGGTCTCATTCTCAATTGTCTATTCTGTCAGCAAAGCGCAGTTTTGCAGCCCTTTTCTGGAATAGCAAATAACCTTGTGAGATTTGCACTTGCCATCTGTCGACACACCATCATGGATCAATGGGAAGACAATGGAGTGGGAATAAACTTTCGATCCATTGAGAATAAGTATTCGAACAATTGGAGGTATTGCCTGGCAAAAAGTCTGTCTCTGGAAGTTTCTGATAAATTACACAATAGAAGATATTACATGATAAGACACGAATTTAAAAGATAAGACAAGATAAGACAAGATAAGACAAGATAAGACAAGATAAGACAAGATAATACAAGATAATACAAGATAATACAAGATAAGACAAGATAAGACAAGATAAGACAAGATAAGACAAGATAAGACAAGATAAGACAATATAAGACAAGATAAGACAAGATAAGACAAGATAAGACAAGATAAGACAAGATAAGACAAGATAAGACAAGATAAGACGAAGATATGACAATATAAGACAAGATAAGTCAAGATAAGTCAAGATAAGACAAGATAAGACAAGATAAGACAAGATAAGACAAGATAAGACAAGATAAGACAAGATAAGACAAGATAAGACAAGATAAGACAAGATAAGACAAGATAAGACAAGATAAGACAAGATAAGACAAGATAAGACAAGATAAGACAAGATAAGACAAGATAATACAAGATAATACAAGATTTGACAAGATATTACAAGATATTACAACATAATTCAAAATATTATTTTGAATTATATGTCGTAGATAATCTGGACCTTTAATCTGATGTAATGTAAGTCTGTAATTAATTCGGTCAAACTCTATCTTTATAGATTCCCGGATAATGTTCTCAGATTATGTTAAAAAATAAATAAAAATGTGGGTTTTCCGCCAGTAATAATGGGAACATAATACATTGTTCAAGCGATTTAGTCAGTGTCCAGGTCTCACCCCCGTATAAAAATACACTTTCCACTGTGGCTCGAAAGAACTTAGTCTTCAGGTGCCTGGAGAGATCTGATTTCCAGATGGTATCCATTTTTGATAGAACTACCCATGTCTTTGCTTTCCTAACTTCTATGTCCTGTTTGCTACTCTCTATCAATGATCCTAGGTACTGGAAGTCAGTCAACCTTCCTTTACTTGAATATTATCAATTGTTGTCAAGTTTCCCTTAACATTAAAAGTCATGAATTCGGCCTTGGGAGCATTTATATGCAATCCAACCTCCTTAGCAGCCCTCTCTACTTTATTTAGTAGAAGCTGTGCATCTGCTAGCATATTAGAGAGCAGGGCGATGTCATCCGCAAAGTCGGTGTCTGCGACTGTAGTTGCCGGATATCTACAACTTATTCGTTCTTGTAGTGTGAATCCCAGATCTTCACGCTTTGTGGCCGTCCTCATTGCGAAATACAGTACAATTACAAATAGTAATGGCAATGTGTCACCTTGCAGTACGCCAGTCAGGATTGAGAAGAACTCAATTTTACCATCTGGAGAGTGAACCTGAGCTTCTTCACAACATAATAATCCAATGCCAACGACAAATACTTCTGGTATTCCAAAAGCTCTTAGAAATTCCAGCATTTGACCTCTATGTATGGAGTCGAATGCTTCTTGAAGGCCACGAAAGTCATGACTGCGGGGAGTTTTTTCGACTTAATTACTTCAACCATCCTCAGTTATCATTAATCAATTTGGTCGATAACCAATTACGCGGCAGTTTCTCTATGTCTATGGTCTAGTAATATTATGATGGTATCTATGGTAGTTTCTATATGGTCTAATTCTACATAGAATCATTTTGTTGTATATTATAAATTAGTTTGTTAGTTGATTAATACTCCTGGCCAATTTATGTTTTTATGCGTTATTTTGACATTTTTATCTTTTAACAAATTTTTAGTCAGACTACAGCCAGAAAGCACAATGTCACCGCTCTTAATCTCCACAGTTGTCATCGTTCTGGGCCGTTTCGTTGTGGCAGAACCATCCGATCCGCGGGGTAGCCCTGCAACCCACCCAATACCCGTATTGGACTGGTTTGCCGAACACCCTGTCGCTACCGTTTCGAACTGCCGCGCCGAATCGACGGAGATGTGGTCGACGAGTGGATTTAGCCTCTACTGCTCTCGTCGGGGAGAAGATCTTGGGTCTCCTCTCCACGAACTAGAGGCCTAATCGCCAAACTCTGTCTTCTGTCTCTGGCTGGGGATATTGAGACCAACCCAGGACCCAGCAGGACGCGGGCCCCGAAGATCAACTGTCCCGTCTGTCAACGAGGAACAAACTCTCGGAGTAAGATCGTCCAATGCGAGAGCTGTGAAACATTTGTACATTTAAAATGTTACCGTAGGAAAAGCAGTAATTTATTCTCCAGCGGAAACAATCTTGAGCCAAGTTTTCTCTGCAATAGCTGTATTTTTACCGAACTTCCCTTTCATGATACAATTTTAGAATCAGAAACCGACGATTCATTCCTCACATCGCCTCTGCAAACTCCAAGTGATGCGGAGAGTGAAACTTTTAAATTTTTTAAGAAAAAAGGTCTGCATTTTTTGCATTTAAATGCACGATCTCTGCTTCCCAAACTTTCCGAAATTCGATTTTTAATCAATAAATCCAACCCAGCAGTTTTAACAATCTCTGAAACTTGGCGTTTCTGATGGAGAAATTTATATTGATAATTACGTAGTTTTACGTAAGGATAGGGACAGACACGGTGGTGGTGTCTGTACTTACATTCGATGTGATTTAGCTTTTAATCGTAGGGAAGATTTAGAGACTTGTGACCAAGTTTTACTGGTGGAACTTTTACTTCCTAAAACTAAACCTATTTTAATCGGTACTTTATATCGGCCCCCTAAACAATCAGATTTTTTGCAAAATTTTGAAAATACAATTTTATGTAATCTTAGGTCAGACTGTGAAATATATTTCTTAGGTGATTTAATATCTGTTACCATCACAAAGCATCCCCCATCTGTAAACAGTACCAAAGTATTTTAAATTTGTTTGGTTTAAAACAAATTATTCGAGATTCTACCAGAATTACCAGTAAAACTTCTACTTTACTAGATCACATCCTTTGTAATAATACCGATATTATTTCTCAATCTGGGGTTTTACCTATAGGTCTAATCGATCATTTTATAGTTTTTTTGCACAAGAAAGACACAAAAATCTTTTTTCGGGGATCATAAAACAGTAACTGTTACGTCTATGAAAAATTACAGCAAGAAATGCTTTTTAAGTTTGTTAGTTAATTCTGACTGGGAACCCTGTTTTAAGGCCGCTGACATTAACCTTGCGTACACTGTTTCTAAAGATCTATTTTTAAAGGCACTTAATACTGTAGCACCAATTAAAGAAATTAGTCTTAAACAACGCACTGAGCCCTGGATGACCTCGGGTATTCTTAGTAATATCAGAGAAAGAGATAACTATTTGTATAAATTTAGGAAATACCGTGTTTTAGCTGATTATAATAATTACTGCAAATATAGAAACCTTGTCCAACGGGAAATAAAAAAAGCTAAATCTGAATATTTGTACAACAAAATAAGTGAGAATAAAGATAATCCTAAAAGTCTATGGTCTACCCTAAAATCTTTAGGTTATAAACACCTTAAATCTAAATCGAATAATGTTCTGCAAGATCACGGTGAGCTGGTACATGATCATACTCCAGTTAGTAATTTATTTAATAATTATTTTACTAATGTTGCCTCTAATTTAGTTAAGAAGTTACCGTTATCAAGTAATAAATATAGTATAGGGTCCGAAACTCTAAATAATTTTTATTTAGAAAAGTTACAAAATTCAGAAAAGTTATTTTTAAAACCCGTTTCTGAGGATTTCGTTTTTCAAAATCTACTTAGCCTATCAGCCTCAAAAAGTACCGGTCTAGACCTAATACCTGCCCGTTTTCTTAAGGATGGTGCTGAAGTACTTAAAGTGCCTATTACTTTTATTATTAATTGCTCTATCGTAGATAATGTAGTACCAGACGAACTGAAATTAGCTAAGGTTGTTCCTCTGTATAAAAAGAATAGTAAAGTAAGAACCCTGTAATTACAGACCTGTTAGTATCTTACGTATTGTATCTAAAATTCTAGAACGTTCTGTTTTTCTACAGCTGGAAGCACATCTTAGTAGGCTAAATCTGATCTATGAACTTCAGTCCGGTTTTCGTAAATCATATTCTACAGACACCTGCCTTATTAACTTAACTGATACAATTAGATGTAATAACGCAAAGGGTTTATATACTACTACTACTACTAGGTCGAGCGAACTCGGACAGTGAAAATGAGATCCTTCCAGGCTTCCCGATTCTCCATAGTTGTCGCAATTTCGTTTCTCCCAAGTTCAGTATCCCTTTCAAGTTGATCTATATATGTTAAGGGCGGTCGTCCATGACTACGCTTTCCATGAGTTGGTTGCCAGAGAAGTAGATCTGGTATGACCTCGTCTTTACTTCGCCAGCAGTGCCCCCTGAATCTTAATCTGCGTTCACGGAGAGTGGTTGATACAGGTGGTATAGTACCATAAAGCTCGGCTTTTGTCATGTGTTGTCTCCAGCTGATGTTTAGGGCTGCCCTTAGTAGTCTTGTGTAGCAACCATCTATTCGTTGTTCAAGTGATTTAGTCAGTGTCCAGGTCTCACCCCCGTATAAAAATACACTTTCCACTGTGGCTCGAAAGAACTTAGTCTTCAGGTGCCTGGAGAGATCTGATATCCAGATGGTATCCATTTTTGATAGAGCTACCCAAGCCTTTGCTTTCCCAACTTCTATGTCCTTTTTGCTACTCTCTATCCATGATCCAAGGTACTGGAAGTCATCAACCTTCCTTAGTTGATTATTATCAATGGTTGTCAAGTTCCCATCAACATTAAAGGTCATGAATTCGGTCTTTGTAGCATTTATATGCAATCCAACCTCCTTAACAGCCCTCTCCACTTTATTTAGTAGAAGCTGTGCTTCTGCTAGCGTATTAGAGAGCAGGGCGATGTCATCCGCAAAGTCGGTGTCTGTGACTGTAGTTGTCGGATATCTACTACTTCTGCGTTCTTGAAGTGTGAATCCCAGATCTTCACCCTTTGTGGCCGTCCTCATTGCGTAATCCAGCACAATTACAAATAGTAATGGTGCTAATGTGTCACCTTGCAGTACGCCAGCCAGGATTGAGAAAAACTCAGTTTCACCATCTGGTGAGAGTACCTGCGCTTCTGTGTCACAATATAACAATCCAATGCCAGCAACAATTACTTCTGGTATTCCATAAGCTCTTAGGATTTCAAGCATTTTACCTCTATGGATGGAGTCGAATGCCTTCTTGAAGTCCACAAAAGTCATGACTGCGGGGAGATTCTTTGACTTAATTCCTTCAATCAGTCTCCGTAGTGCAAGTATCTGAGCTATTGTTGATCTACTTGGTCGAAATCCGTTTTGGCTCTTACGCAGTAGTTTCTCTATGTGAGGCCTAATCCTATATAGAATAAATTTATTGTATATTTTGGCAGCTACCACAAGCAGACAGATCCCACGATAGTTTGTTGCTATGCCGAGGTCTCCTTTCTTGGGGAGAGGCTTTAGTTGACCTTTAGTCCAAATTGGTGGTGGCTTTTCCCCTTTTAACATCTGGTTGCAAACATTCAATAATGGTCTGTTTAGCACTCCGGTTTTCCATACCTCCGCTGGGATTTCATCTAATCCACTCGCTTTATTATTGGACATGCTTTTAATGCTTCTTTGGAGTTCGGCAGGTGTGAAGTCCCCTGTTTCTATAGGTAGTGTCTTGTCATATATTTTCCTTGTAGGGCTGACCTCGATGTTTGGTGGCTTCCCAAGCAAGTTGCTGAAGTGATTTTTCCACTTCCCAACACGTTCTTCAGGACTATCGGCTTTGAGGCGCCCCTTTGCACAACTTTTCTGAACAGATACCTCATTTACAGTTTGCCAGGTAAGTCTTGATTGTTGCTGTATTATGTGAGCAGTTTTAATTGCTTCAATTTTATCCTGTATGTACTTTCTTTTCCTGGCTGATGTTGTAGGCCAATTTAAGATTGTCCTTAGCTTTCTCAACCTTGTTAATGTTTTCGGTTGTTGGTTGTTCGGTTTTAACTTTGTAGGCTATCTTAAGATCTTCTCTCTTACAAGTAACCTCAGAGTTTTGCCATGGCACATACTGTTTTCGTTTGGGTTTCTGGGGGATATGTCTCTTAGCTGATTCCTTGTGGGCTGTTATTATATTCTGGTATATTGAATCGGTGGATTGGTCTTCATCCATTGACTGAAGTGCTTCAAAGCGGTTTTGAACTTCTACTGTATAAGCATCCTTTACAGCATTGTCAGTTCTGAGTTTCTCCCAGTCATAGTTGACTTGCTTGCTTGTCCTGGGTTTGCTGGCTCTCAAACTGAGTCTTATCTCTGCAGTCACAATTCTATGGTCCGAACCAATTAGGTTGAACGAGCTGTATGCCTCGCAGTTGATCATGCTGTTTCTCCACTTTTTGTTTATAAGGATGTAATCCAGTTGTGCTTTGGTTCCATTAGGGTATTGAAAGGTCTATAGCTTCCCCTTACTCTTTTCGAATGTGTTGTTTGTTGGTATCAATTCATATTCTTCCATTAGGTCTAAAAGTATGTACCCATTTCTGTTAGAACTGGTGTTAAAGGTGTAACCCTTGATGTCTTCTGGGCCAATTTGCGCATTCAGGTCACCAGCAATGACTTTAACATTGTGACTCGGTATGTCCTTTATAAGTCCAGTCAGTTCTTCATAAAACTTGACTGCTTGTTCTGGCTCTGAGGCATTGGTTGGACTGTAGCAACATATAACTGTTGCCTTGGGATTCCCATCAAATGTTGCGATCATAACCCTGGAATTTATAGATTCGATGTTGTTTAGGGTCTTAAGTGCATATGGGCTTAGCAGAATTCCTACTCCACCAATTGATGCATTGGCCGAGTTTCTTACTGCTGAGCTTGTTACTAACGTCCATCCATTTCCAATGTCATTGTACTTCATGGCAGTGTCTTCATGACAAATCCGATGTTCTTGGATGCAGATGATGTCGATGTTATAATCCATTGCCAGAGCGACCATGTCACCCTGTTTGGTATGTGCTTTCAGCGTGCGTGCGTTCATTGTAGAAATCTTTAGTGTCTTTTTACATTTCAACAACTGGTTCAAGTCCTACCTCTCAGACAGAGGTCAAACTGTAGTCATTAGCAAATCGCAGTCTACTGTACAAGAGATTACCTGTGGTGTACCGCAAGGTAGTATATTAGTATTTTGTTTGGTTCCAAAAGAAAGTTAAAGAAGGTAACTAAGTTTGAAGTCACTAGTAATGGACATAAGATTGAAAATAAAAAGGAAGTTAAATATTTAGGCGCCACATTGGATAACTGCTTATCAGGAGAAAGTACAGTGAAAAATATTTTCTCGAAAGTTAACAGTAGGCTTAGGTTTCTATACAGAAATAAAAATAGTTTGAACACCGACTCCCGCAAGTTACTTTGATCTTCTTTAATACAGTGTCACATGGACTATGCGTGCTCTTCTTGGTATGAAGGTTTAACCAAACAGCTTAAATCTAAATTACAAGTAGCTCAGAATAAAGTAGTACGATTTATTAAAGACTACAAACCTAGGCACCACCTAACTCCAGATGACTTTTCTGAATCTGGACTACTTAACTTAGATAGTAGAGTTAAGCAGCTACGCCTTAACCATGTGCATAAAGTGTATAATGGTAAATGTCCCAATTACCTAAAACAAAATTTCAACAGAGTACGCGATACACACTCTTACAGTACCAGAGCTAGTGCTTCAAACTTCTACTTCCCGAATTGTAAATCCTTTGAATCTGATACTTTCTTTTTTAACGGCATTAAAAATTGGAACGCTCTGCCTAATGAAATTAAAAACCTAGACAATAAACATTCTTTTAAATCTGCAGTTAAATCTCACCTCCGTGTGCAATGTAAAAATAGGTACAACAGTCCTACAGTAAGTTATTAGTTTATTAATTATTTACTATTTATACTGTAATTACGTTTTATAATAAATTGTTCTGTACATTACATCTTTATCGTTGAGTCGGACATTGTCACGCTCTCGGTAAAGTTGTACATGTACATAGTGTAATTACGTTTTATATGGGTTTTAGGTTAGCGTAGTGTAATATTGTATTTGTAACCAAGTAACATAAAGGACCCCCTTGGAAATAAGCTGCAAAGCTTTAGGGGTAATCCTATATGTTATGTTGCACAATACCTTTATACCGGTACATTGTTTGGTACATTTGTTATTGTTTTTACATAATGTATAAATAAATCTATCTATCTATCTATCTATCTATGGAAAATGGGCAAACATTATATTATTCATCAATCCAATTCTATAATGCAGATATGATGAAGGGGGTACTTTAGACCGCCATAGAAATAAAACTTCCCAAACTACAAGAAGGAGACTTGTTGTTGACTACAAAGAGTAGTAGCCTTTGTTCGTTGTCTTTATTAATAATTCATCATTATTGTTCCAATTCCAATCATAAAATAAGCTGCTTTCCCTTAATGACTCTTTCACATGAGTAGGAATCTGAACTGGAACAAATCAAACATATGCTGTATTAAATCATCAAACAACTATCATATTTCAGTTGCAATTATTATGAAGAGGAAAACGACGCAACGTATTACCCGTTCACATTATCGCAATAACCAGGTTCTGTTACTCCTTACATAAAAAAAAATTATTTTAGATCGCAAATTGTAATTACTACTGTGGCTGAATTGCCCCAATTTATTTTATAAAATTGAATAATTTATAGATGGGCATAAAGTACGGCAATAAAATGAAACCAGAATTGGGGAAATGGAATTCAGTAAAAATATATGTAATAAAATATATGTAATAAAATATATGTAATAAAATATATGTAATAAAATATATGTAATAAAATATATGTAATAAAATATATGTAATAAAATATATGTAATAAAATATATGTAATAAAATATATGTAGACATACGTTACGATAATTAATAATAATTAATAATTATCAGAAATCGTGAAACAGGTGGGAAGTTTCCCTCCTGTTTCACTCTAGCATACTTGAGGCCGGTAGGTCCGCAGTTAGAGATAAATTGCCCGTTCTATTGCCCGTTCAATAGAAGTGGATTAGGTGGGACTGTGAGTGTCAGGGGCTAGTGGCTGAGCTGGTTAGCGCTACTGATGAGGCCTGTTGGGCCGAAACGTACGTATAGCGCTGCTTCAACCCCCGGTGACGCGCTTTCTCATTTTTTCCACTTCTGTACAAACCCATAATATTACATCAGTCAATCATGGATGAAATTGAACCAAACTTAGTACACATGTGGTCTATCAACGTTTATAAATTCTACACACAAACAGACTTCTATAGTTCCTCTATCTGTCGCTAGGGGGCGAATTGACAGAAACGTAAAAGTAGCTGTAATTATAGAATCATCTATCAGATTCATCTGAAATTTAGTGGTTGTAACCTACGAGCATTGCTTAATTAGAAATTATACACACAGACAGACTTTTACAGTTCCTTTGTCTGCCGCTAGGGGGCAAATTGTCAGAGCTCCAGTTCTAACTGCTTAGAACGGTTGAATTGTAACTTAAGAATCTGGTTTGTAATATGATTCGCATTGAATATTCGCAGTTTATTGCATCAATGCATCATCAAGGTGTAAGATATACAGTACGATACGGTATGAGTGATTCCTTATCAATGCTATGACCGCCTTCGTAATATATACTGTAACAAGCAATCTACCAAATAATATTATGTGCACACAAACACAGGGAATTGCAATGCTAATTATATAGCAATGTGCTATATAGCTGTGATGGGATTTCAACTAAATGCGTTATGCATTAAAATTTAAGGTTTTGCCTTAATTTGCAAATATAGTAACAGTACAAAATTGTGTATAAAATTACAAATAATTTAACAACCTTAAATATATTTGTTTTATAAATAGTACGACTTGGAAGTCGTTAATCCACACGACACGTTCGTTCTGCGTTCGAAACTATTTTACTGTGATACACATATAGACAGATAACGGCAAACCCGTAAAACTTGAGGTGGACTTAAAAATAAAAAAGAATGAATAGAATAAGCTGCAAAAACTTGCTGCATTGCTGCATTCCTTTATAATCCAATCTGGCATGGAAGATGTTCAAACTAAATTACTTCATCCACATATTAAAACAATCTAATTTTTACCATTTTATCGAACAAATGTGTAGTAGGCCTATACCTTTGTACCAATTGAACTTGTAGCGTGAATGATAAATATATTCGCGGTTACATTATATTATTTATTATATTGTGTACAATGTAATAAAGCTCCGAAATAAGTCTACATTTGTAATTTGTTATACTTCTGTTTCACTTCCTGTTGGTTAATATAAGACATATTACAGTAGCATTTATATATGTGTCTGAGATAGACAGTATGTAGAAAAATATGTTGAACATATACACACTATTTTAATATGCATTCATGCGTTACTTTACATATTAGTTATGGTACCATACTGGTATACCGTACTCGTACATGCACACCAACTACACTATCTGACATTTTAGTTCGCGTTAAAGAAGCCAATAAAATTAAAAGTCAAAAGTCTACGTTATCTACCAAAGCCCGGTGCTTATTAAATCAGTTAGAATGGCGGGCTGTGCGGTCGCTCAACTTTGTTTGAGCTCACGTAGATACTACAAATTATTCAAATGGGGCGAGTTTTTGAGAGAGTGTTTGTGAGGTCTTAATCGACTGAAGTTACCCAGTCTTCCTCTAAGTGATAAAGTGATTAAGTGACAACTGCTTAGATTTTAGTAACTCTTTCGAGTTGACACTTAACATAAGTTTATGAAACATAACAAGTTATAACAAATAAGTTGGTGCCAGTTCCCAAGAAGGGCAACCTAACACTCTATGGTTCTTTTCGAGGAATCTCATTGATCTTGATTGCTGCAATATAATCGCATCAGGGATCCCATTGAGAGACTGCTCCGTGGAAACCAGAATGGGTTCCGTAAAGGTCGTGGGACCATGAGCCCATTTTGGCACTTAGAAGGATAATTGAAGAGTTACCAAAAAAGAAAGACAGGCATCTGGCTGTTATCTTTGTTGACTTCTTCAAGGCCTTTGATTCAGTCTCTCGCTCACGTATGTTCAGCATACTTTCATTATATGGGATTCCTGATGAAATTATTGCAGCAATCAGATCAGTATACGATGGTTCGACAACATTTGTGTCTACTGTTGACTGTGACACAGAACCATTTGAAGTGGTATGGGGCGTCCTCCAGGGAGACACACTTGCACCATTCTTGTTCATAATTGTGGTTGACTATGTTCTACGCATGTCCTTAGATCATCATAATGATGATGGGGTGATGATAACTCCACCTACTGGCTCCAGAAGTCGAGGAAATCCTGCCAAGTACCTAACTGATCTAGACTTTGCTGATGACTTAGGTGTACTCTCAGAATCACTAGAGGGAGCCGAACGGCTCTTCAGCTCATTTGAACATGCTGCTTCTAGTGTTGGTCTTTTTATTAACTCCAGAAAGAACAAAATTTTGACAATTAACTTTGAAAGTCCTCAGCAAGTCTCTGATCGGATGAGCATAAGCTCAAAAGATGGTATGTTTGAGCATGTGGACGACTTCTGTTACCTGGGATCATGGATCCGGAAGTCAGGTGAGGACCTTCGAATACGTAAGGGAAAGGCATGGGCAGCCTTGAATAGGCTTTCCTGGATTTGGAAGTCACCGAGAATTAATCGGAAACTTAAGGTCCGATTATTTAGAGAGGCAGTAGTTCCAGTGCTCCTCTATGGGAGTCCATGCTGGGCTCTAACTGCTGAGGACACCAAATCTCTGGATGGCACATTCACAAGAATGCTACGCCGGGTTCATTGTGTCAAGTACAATGCACACATCTCCAACCAGACACTATATAACATTGGAGGTGTCTCATTGGTTCCCCCAAGCTTGACACTAGAGCAAAATCGCCTCCGCTTTGCAGGACATTGCTTTCGCTGTGAAAACCAGCCATTGCATAATCTTGTACTTTGGCAGCCTCATGGAGTGAATAAGCATGGTGGACAGCCCATGACTTTCTTGAGACGCATCTTAAAGGACACTGGCCTTGAAGATGCGGATGATCTAGCAAATGTCATGGGTGATAGGGAGTTGTGGCGGCGCAATTTTATCGACAAGCCGGAACAGCATAATGCAGCTGCAATGCAGCATGCCGATCCTAGTAGTAGTAGTAGTATGCCACGTGCTGCGCGAAGGCCCCACTTCGCGTAAAATAAGATTCCCCTGAAATGCGAAAGAGTTAAATAAATTAAATTCAAGAAATTCTTAACAATACCGTGAAGGAATGAATATGTACATACTGTATGCATGACAAACACGTTCGTGGGGCCTTCGCGCAGTTAGCTTATAGCTTGATTTACCACTCAGGGATTACCTGTCCCGCCAATATACTGGCGAAACTGTACTTACTTGTACCTTTACCATACGTTTACAAACTTGAATTAGCTAAGTTAATGTGGGAAATTAATAATAATAAAATACAACCATTCATTACGTCTCTTTTCAGACAGACATCTACAGTACGGTTCACACATACAAAACTAGATCCGTTACCACGAAAAACTACTTCATTCCCAGGGCAAATTTAGCATCGACACAAAAGTCACTAAAATATACAGGCGCAAAATTTTGGAGCACTATTAAAATTGACCTCAAACTAAGTAATTCTAAAAAATATCTTGCAAAAAATTATAAAAAGCAACTGTTACTGCAGCTACAATAATATAACAAGTAAAAGGTAAGTAGTACTTACAAAGAAAATACCAAATAAACAAATAATAATTATTTTTAACAAAATCTCATCACCTTAATTTTTTTTCTTTTACATAAAACTACACTTAATCTACCCATGCCATTCGTCCTGTTTCATTAGGTATAAAAATACAAAAAAAACTAAGAAATAAAAAAATATGCGACACACCTGAACACTGAAATAACAGAAAAACAGATCAGCCAGCAGTGAGTAGATGAAAATTTGCAGCATAAAACCAAAACTCTACAATTACATTATCACGTAAAAATGACAAAAGAAGGGATAGTTGGAAATTAAGCACACAATCAAACACAACCAAACACACACAAACACAATCAAACACAGTCCAAATGTTAACCAATTTTGTCAAACACAGTCCAAATCGGAAAGCCAAGGTAATTCTACGTCAGTTTGTATAAAAATTATTTTCAAAATGTCCGTACAATGCCACTATTATTGCCAATTTATATCTCAACGCACAGCTGGACTGGTTGCTAGGCACTAGTGACGTTGGCCTTATATCCCCTGTACACTGATGTACAGTACAGCCTCTGGTAGAGCTGTAGAGGTAGGCAAGGCATATTTCAGTATTGCTATCATATACCGGTACCGGCTGACCGGTAATCATCCAGTCCTCTAATCCAGTAATCTATTCTGTCTGTCAGGAGGGCAGATCCTTGCCGGTACAGACAGAAATTTTATCAACTATATCAGTATTATATTGTTCTAATCTATCTTATGAATTCACGAATTACCGGTACCAGTATCAGTATGGCTGCGTCGAGTAGCAATCTTACCGGTATGGGGGCAGGTAAAACGGGTGCCGTTTTAACTGTGATGAAAGTATTGGAGATGTTGGAATTTGGATTACCGCTATCGGATGTGAGGGTTGGCCAACCGAATTTGGGAAATAATGAATTCCCCGAGGACGAGTTTACCACTGTTTCGACTTTGGCGAAGCTCACGGAGACAGACCGATGGCCATGGATTCGGACGAGCAGCACCAAAAACAACTATCTCGTCAACTATTGCCATGGATCTAGTCGAATTTTGAGGGAAGAGAGGCGAAACGGGGAGCGATGCGTGCGGCTCTATTTTAATGTGCAAGTGGGTAACCGCTGGACGAGGAAATATATATCAGGCGACGCTGGATCTACCAGTAGCGGGACTTCTACGGATATCGAGACTGATGAGTGTGTCATTGAAATTTCCCGAGTTTACTATCGACATCCAAGCAATAGTCTTTTCACAAGGACAGTTTGGGGTGTTGCGCTTACTATTGGAGACCTTCCGTTTACTTTACATCCTGATCTCATTGTGTTGGATTATAAATGGAGTGGGGAAACTGACAGAAACTCACTACTGGAACCTGTAGGCTCGATCGGCCGGACTACTTCTCATCATCACGAGATTCTTCCTAGTGAGCCTAGGGCTGAGCCGGTACCAACCATTTCTGTTAGGCCTGTGAAACGACAAGCCAATACCGTTAATGGTCAAGAGGAGACCATACAACGCATTTGTGCTACCGGTAATCGGCCAGGTACAGCTAGCGTTTCGGTACCAATAATATCTGGATGGAGGCCTATAAAACAAGAACACGGTACAGATAAAGATGTCATTACCATTGATGGTGAGCCCGTGATTGTTATATATTTATTATTGCGTTATTATGTTCAGGGATGGCATAACGAAACGAAATACATTTCAATTTCGTTTCGTTTTACATTTTTATGTAAAATTAATTTATTAATTAAACATTATTTAAACTGATTTAATTTAATTCCCAAAATTTTTATATTTCCTTTTAGATGAAAATGATGAAGTAGCTACGAGTTCGGGATTGATTAACCTGAAGGATATCTTGATGTGTGACGATGTTACAAGTACACCATTGGACCAATACGAAATAATACCGAAACCCCGCCTGCCTAAGGAAACTCGTATATGTAGATCATCCAGTATTTGTTGTCAAAATTTTACTAATTCCAACATAGTGTTTCGTAAGAGGGCAGTTATTGAGATCAATAACAAAAAGCGATTTGGGAATCAATATTACCACCGTGTGTGTGCTGAAAAGGAGAAAGGTTTTGGTTATGATAAATGTTTCATTCTAACTAAAAACTTAAAGTACCTTGACGAAGAAGTAATAAGCTACTTTGGTGGTAAAGGAGTTCAATTTTTATGAACTGAAAGTACAGCTGTAATGATGTGTACAATGTTGCACTAAGCTAAACTGTAATATAAATATAATATGGATAAATATTAATAATTATTTTTATTTTATTATTACATGGCGGGTTTTTCGATAAAAATTTTATGATTGAAATTGCAAATGGGTCAATATGACCCGAGCAGAATAGGAAGGAAAGCACTGTGCCCAAATAGTGCTGCCCCATCTAGGGATCGAGCCAGGGCTCCCTAATTGGAAGCCCAGGAATGTCACCACTAGACCAAGCTGCTGCTTTTAATTTTAATAATTAAATTATTAAAATTGTAAATTAAAAATTGAAAATTATTAAAATTATCAATTATGAACGTAATTGAAATCTAATTTCGCTCCAGTTAATTATGCAACAAGAACATAGAATTTAATTGAATTTCATAAAATTTAAAATACAACAATAAAAAACATAAAATTCTAATAGAAATAGTCCGGCTTCTTGCGGTTTCTTTGTTTTGATAGGTTTGTATAATCCTTTGGGCTGGCCATTTTGCGATTTGTATGAGTAGTAGAATTGTACGGCTTCTTATGTTTCCTTTGTTTTACTAACATTGTAACACCCTTTAACGAGCTCGCCTTTATACGTTTTGTAAGACTAGAAGTAGAATTGTACTTCTTAACTCGTGGTTTTTTCCCTGCTTTTGGATCCTTCACCAAACAAGATTTAAAAACTGCTGAATTGGTTATCTTATCTGTGAAACTTTCAATTTCACCATTAAACAATGCACAGGCGACAAGGTGCTCACAGAAACTAAGAGAGGCAGCAGTAGAACAACTCGGATCGCAACTGTTAATATCAATCCCTCTCACTTCAACAAGTGGTGATACAGTATTAGGTGCCACCAAACTCTTTCGAACCACAAATCCGGCGCCGGGTGCTTTTGAAACCTGATGTCGGAGCTTCCATCCTTTATTGAAAATAGATTCGACAAGTATAGAACTAATACCATTAGGTGTTGGTAGGTGTAGTGGGTATCTAATTAAGCTTTGATATGGTTTGGAGCCGCACATTGACAGCAATACCTCAAGTTGTTCACTGTCGGATTTCTTTACCCATTCATTCAATGGGACGAAATGCTCTCGATACTGAGGAGACAGAGACCAATTCCCACTTCCACAAATTGCTTTATAGCACTCACCCAAGTCTTCTCCATATAAAACACTGATGTGATTGTAAAGCTGGCATAAAGTTAAAGAGCGCTTCCCAATAGTTTGTTCCCGAATACGTTTGTTTGTGCCCTCGCTAATAGATGAACGATACGGCTTGTCACAAGCAATGCCAGCGTTGAGTCTAACAGATTTAATGCAGAAATTCTTAAGTTTTTCAACTTTATTCTTAAAAAACCAATCCCAATAAGCATTTAACGCTAATGACAACCATCTCTCCTTCACATTTTCTACAGCCTGATTGTACTCGACAACATTCTCAGATTGAACTAGAGCAAACATATCTCGTAGGATAATGTCCCGTTTGATTGGGTCAACGTGAAGCTCATCCATCTTTCTAACACAATTTTCTGTGATATGCGTATAACATAACAAAAACTTAGCATTGAAAAAGCGACCAATACCATCACGAATCGCAATCTCATCATCTACTCCTATTGCTATATTTGCAGCTGCTAAAGAAGGGAAAGAAATAGCTAAGGTTGAAGAAAAATATTCAAAAGCCGGCGTTGTTGACTTTGAATGAATATACACAGGTCCCAAAATACTAGGATGTGAGTTGGTCCTCTTATTCAGAAACCACGGAGCTTGATAACTAAATAAAGTAACAAAATAGGCTCCAATATTGTAGGTTTTGTCAATTTGAAGAACAGAACCAGATCGCAAAGACGCAAATTCCATCAATTTAACACCGTTTTCATCTGCTAAAACAATGGATAAACCTTGCTGAGTACAGCCTGCTGATCTGATTATCTTTCCCTCGTCAGTTTGCATCAACATAAGAATGTTCAGCATCTCATCCTGAGAGCCTGTAAGACCACGTTTATCCTTCTTATTAATCGATTTATTTATATCGTAAATAATACCACGATTCGGTATCTCATATTGATGTTCCTGATAAATGTGTTGGGGTTTCTTACCGCCCTTTAATTCCTTCTCAACGATATCTCGGGTAATTTTAGCAATTCGTTGACGTGGTTGAACTAAATGTCCCTTTCCATTTATTGTAGGAATCATTTGT
>JAUCBJ010004172.1:0-34086 GCA_032718475.1 Nemertoderma westbladi
TATTTGAAAGTGGAAATGTATGATTAAACGAAATAAAGTTTTTTATTTCTTACAAATTATTTGTTCTGATAAGTGGGTGGTTCTGAACAGTAGTTTAATGGTAACGGCAGATTTCTTCGTTTGGTGCTTTTTTATTAGTACCGGTATCGACAATTCATTCATCTTGTTAAGAAACCTTTTCGACATACCGTTACTGAAATGCTCACGGTTAGTTGCTACCTGTGCGCCGGTACAGTAGGCTTATCCTACCTGTAACGGTTATATTGGTAACGTTTAATTATATTAAATTTCCATTTTTGGATAAAATTCATGTTTTTTAATGAATAAATTCTCAGTAAAACAATGATAACCTGTTGATTATGGGGCTCTGGAGAGAGGTGTATCAGTGGAGGTTTATCTATAGATCATTTGATCATAATAACTGTGTCAATTAAATATAAGTAATATGGAGCGAGCATCGAAGTAAGCTATACGGACACCCCTGTTTCAACCGCTGCCTATCTGACTGTCTGTTTGTCGCCGAAAAGTTTGAAAAAGCAATCACACTAGGTTCACACATAGTCTGTCCAAAGTCTGAATCTGAAATATAATTAACACTGGGGACTTAGCAGTTCTCCAGACTCCCACAAGAGGGTGACATTGCAACTGTTGATATAGTGATACCCGTATGATACGCTTGTTTACTTGGTCACGTGCGAAGGCCCCTCGGACCTGTCCTACCACGTGCGAAGGCCCCTCGGACCTGTACACACAGTGTAAATGATTCCCTCTAATTGCAATTAAGGTAAAGGAGAAATCTATTTGGATGAATTTGTTTGCGATCAATAAATTTATCTGATGTATTTGTCTGGATACCCCTTATACATAATGTACAAGGAGTTAATAGTTTTGTTGCTGATGTACTTAGCGCTACGGCCTAGCTTCATTGTATAATTCCGCTAACAAGGTTGGCTCACTGGCACACTGGATCCACTAGTCCTCTCCACACCGGTGCAGAGAGGGATAGAACTGTGTAACAGCAATACAACAGTTATGAATAACAGGGCGGGGCCCCCCTACTTATGGCTAGGCGTGGTCCCCTATAGCCTGCCGCTATTTAGCATTAGCTGAATGCCCCAACGGTTTGCTACCTACTGTCCCGATCTTACAGGCTGTGCAACTGGCTTTGGTGTAACAATAAAATTTGTCAAGTCCAAACGCCTTACATTCATGATCCACCTAAATGCTGTATATGGGTATTTCCGAGGATCGCTCTACCGATGAATTATATTTCATTTCATTATTAAATTTCACACAGCGGTGACAATTTAAAAATACAAACAAACATAAATAAAGATTAAATAAATATTGCAAGGTACCATAATAATTAATGGGATACCATTGATGTAAAATTTGCATTGTTGGTCGTTTAAGATTAAGTTTAGTTCATATAGATTTAGGAATATTAAAAAAGTTCAGGATCCGATCGTGTTTTTCAGTAATTGGTATCATTGGTAATAACGAAATCAATATAACTCCGTATCGCAGTTGAGTTGTGCCAAGTATAGGATGGTCCTGTGAAGCATTGGACGTGGTTGAACATATACTTACCATGCCTTGAGGGCTTCTGGTTAGTGAATCGTGGTCCCTTAGAGGTCCTAAATCTGCGTTACTGGGTGAATCATGGTCCCTTAGAGTTCCTAAATCTGCGTTACTATGCGAATCGTGGTCCCTTAGAGTTCCTAAATCTGCGTTACTATGTGAATTGTGGTCCCTTAGAGTTCCTAAATCTGCGTTACTATGTGAATCGTGGTCCCTTAGAGGTCCTAAATCTGCGTTACTGTCTAATAGTATAAAAGGAATAGCATTCCCATTGAGCTGCAGAAGGGAGTTTAAACGTGTTTGAAAGTGTTGGAAAAGTGAAAAAGATTTCCTTGTCTGCAGTACTCTGGTACTGGCGCCGGTAATGTAGTGAATTATTCAGTATGTGGTATTTGCATTGTACTGCACTACTGCGTTAGGCATTACTGCATTACATTACTGCTGAGTGCTGACTGCATTATGCTGTTACTGTATTAGGCATCAATGCCTTATCATTATTATTCTTATTATTATTATTTGCGAGGTAAATTGTTTGAGGTATTACGTGATATGGGGTGTAGTAGTAAAATGGTAAATGCCTTGAGGGCATTCTATTCTTGTGCAGTTAGCATCTTAGGGACTTCATTAATAAAATCGACGATAGGGGTCTTACAGGGAGGACCCAGCAGTTGTTATTTATTCACAATCTTTATAAATCCCGTTGTGTCAATGTTGTCTCGTTTCACCCCTGATGGATTCTTGACTTGGTTACATATTATATTACTAATGGACGATTCTGTAATCTTGGCAACTTCTAGGAAAGTATGTATGGAGAAACTTCTTGTTGTTCTAGAATTTTGTGCTGAATATGGTATGAAGTTAAATCTTAAAAAAACAAAATTCATGGTATTTGGACCTACAACGCCGCTTGATTTAAAATAAATTAATATTCTTTGTTATAATTATTCTATTGAGCCAGTCATCATACAGAATTGTTCGAGCTATTTGTACTTAGGTTCGCCGATTGCCCAAACGGGTGGTTTAAATAATGCTATAAAGCTCCATTGTGATGACAAAGTGAAGCAGGTATCAAAAATTAATGCCTTTGTAGCAAAGCACTATAACTCTCCAATATGGCTAAAACTTCTTGTGTTTCGAAGCGGTACGTTATCGTCGATCCTGTATGGGTGTGAAACCTGGGTTGGCGGGAAATTTGATTGTGTTTGCAAACAATACACAGATATGCTTACATTAGCGCTGAGTGTCAGACAGAATGTCTGCAGAGACAGCCTGTTTATTGAATCTAACATGGCGGACCCTAGGTCGTTAATTCGGAAAAAACAACTAGATTTTATCTTGAACATGCTAGAAGACGAAGAACTACACAAGCCGTTAATGTTTGCGCTGTCATTATGTATGATGAAACGAACCCCCATGGCTCGAGCTTTCGAGGAACTTATGCGCTCTACGGTTGATCCGGTCGCTAATTTCTTCAATGAGGCAAGGGAAAGAATTGCTTCCAATAATACGTCGACCAGGCTAATCGAGTATAGGGAGATGAACAGGGAGCTACGGTCCCCTGATGTTTACACAAAACGCAGTGTGGTATTCGAACCTCACAGGATTGCATGGTCTCGCCTCCGCCTCGGATCGACGAGACTAGCAGTTGAAACTGGTAGATGGAGGAAAATCCCGGCCGACTCAAGAGTATGTAAATGTGGGAGTATCCAAACCATGCTACATATTATAACTCAATGCCCACTGGTTACCAGATACCCAGAACTGCAATATTCATCAGTACAATCGTTCGCTGAGTCTCGGAATAGAGAATTATTGATGCGGGCGGTATTTGAGATATTGCAAATATTGGAGGTCCGGGAATAGAATTTTTTTATTTTAATATTGTTACTTTATTTTGATTATTCTGATTCGAGTATACTGAATTATTATCGATTTTATCAATTTTTCCTGGAATATGTAATCATATGTAAGTGCTATTATGTAATGAATAATTTGGAAGTGCTATTACGTAATTAATTTGTAAGTGCTATTATTGTGAATGGTTGTAAATTTGTCGTTATTTTAATATTTGATGAGTATAGTTTCAAACGTGTAAGAACTTAATTAAGTAGTAGTTCGAGTGTATACAGTATCGTGCAGTCAAATTTAGTTTAGTTGGACAAATATTTCTCTTTTCTTTGGTTATTTCATTTGTGGTCTGTTACGCGTTAAATTCCGAATTATTTGTCAATAAAATTATATATATATATTATTATTCATTATTATTATTCATTATTAATATTATTATTCAGGTCAGGTCAGGTATTCTAGGTCATTGATCAAGAAAACTTGCCACCTCCATGTAGCATAAAGGAGGTGCCACCTGTAGCTGCATAGACCCTCTTTCTAATTCGATTCAGACTCGATCTGATTAAAGACATGGCGAGCGGTTGGCGACTCGCCCTGGCATCAGCAGATGATAGTGGCAATGGTGGAATTGGTCTATTGATGAATCCAACTGCACATGCAGCATTGGACAAAATAGACCAAATCTCTAACCGCATCATCCGTTGCCACTTCTCATGTTCTGGAAGACTGGCTAAGAAGTTTCCTAAGGTGGTTCTGATTGTGTGCTACTCTCCAACTAGTGTTGCCCCTGTAGAGGAGGTGGAAAATTTCTACCACAATCTACAAGCAGCTACTGATGGAGTGGATCAGCATGCATTCTTAACATTCCTGGGAGACTTTAATGCAAGTCTGCATCAATCACCTACATCGCCCTGGGTCTATAGCAATAGTGTCAATCGAAATTCCGTCCATCTTCAGGATTTTATCTCTGGAAATGGATTGTTTTCGGCTGGAACCCAGTTCAAGAAGCGAACTGGAAAGCTATGGACTCATAGTAGACCATATTCTGTTTCGTAGGAAGTACAGGAGCTCTATACAAGACTGTAATGCATTTACACTTCGACCCTTCTCCAGTGATCACCGCCTTATTGTGCCCAAGGTAAGACTTAGTCTGCGTGCTAGTAGAACAACGAAATCTGCCTTGCCGCGGCATGACTGGTCCTCTCTGTTGCAACAGCCAAGTGTGAGATCCAGCTTCACACTACAGCTGAGCAACAGGTATGAGGTTCTTGCCTCTGAGGCGGCAGATCACTGTGAGGGCTATACTGCCTTCACAGAAGCAGTTAAGTTAGCAGCTGCAGAAACAGTTCCTGTATACCCTCGAAACAGGAAAAGGGCCCCCTGGACTGACAACAAAATCCAGAAGTGCCGAAATGACCTATATAAGGCGCAGAAAGAGTCCCGACTCAAACAGACTACAGCGGCCAAGAATGCAGTTAAGGCTGCATCTAGGTCCCTGAACAGGCAGTACTCTGTTAATCTACAGGAGCTAATAAACCAACAGGTTGATGCCATCAATGATGCCGACGACAGCAGGCAATCATCCCAGGCATGGAAATCGATCAACTTGCTTACTGGGCGGAAAAGCCAACCAACCACCAAGGTTAAGGCTGAATCACCAGCCGATCGCCTCAATGGTTGGAAGGCCCACTTTGAAAAGCTCCTCAATAATGACAGGGTATTGCCTGATAACTTTATAGAAGTAAAAGTATCTGAGTCTGTACTCCCAGATATTCCCATTGGCGATATCTCCTTTGCAGAAGTGAAGGCTGCTGCAAAGAGCATTAAGACCAATCGTGCCAGTGGAGTAGATGGTGTTCCCCCTGAGGTCTTTAAAATACCTGAGTGTTTAAAGCTCATCTATCCCATCATAGTAGACATGTACCGAACAACAAGAGTCCCACAAGAAATGAAAACAAATAAGTTGGTGCCAGTTCCCAAGAAGGGCAACCTAACACTCTATGGTTCTTTTCGGGGAATCTCATTGATCTCGATTGCTGCAAAGCTATACAATAGAATTCTATTAAATCGCATCAGGGATCCCATTGAGAGACTGCTCCGTGGAAATCAGAATGGGTTCCGTAAAGGTCGTGGGACCATGGAACCCATTTTGGCACTTAGAAGGATAATTGAAGAGTTATCAAAAAAGAAAGACAGGCATCTGGCTGTTATCTTTGTTGACTTCTTCAAGGCCTTTGATTCAGTCTCCCGCTCACGTATGTTCAGCATACTTTCATTATATGGGATTCCTGATGAAATTATTGCAGCAATCAGATCAGTATACGATGGTTCGACAACATTTGTGTCTACTGTTGATGGTGACACAGAACCATTTGAAGTGTTATGGGGCGTCCTCCAGGGAGACACACTTGCACCATTCTTGTTCATAATTGTGGTTGACTATGTTCTACGCATGTCCTTAGATCATCATAATGATGATGGGGTGATGATAACTCCACCTACTGGCTCCAGAAGTCGAGGAAATCCTGCCAAGTACCTAACTGATCTAGACTTTGCTGATGACTTAGGAGTACTCTCAGAATCACTAGAGGGAGCCCAACGGCTCCTCAGCTCATTAGAACATGCTGCTTCTAGTGTTGGTCTTTTTATTAACTCCAGAAAGACCAAAATATTGACAGTTAACTTTGAAAGTTCTCAGCAAGTCTCTGATCGGATGAGCATAAGCTCAAAGGATGGTATGCTTGAGCATGTGGACGACTTCTGTTACCTGGGATCATGGATCCGGAAGTCAGGTGAGGACCTTCGAATACGTAAGGGAAAGGCATGGGCAGCCTTGAATAGGCTTTCCAGGATTTGGAAGTCACCGGGAATTAATCGGAAACTTAAGGTCCGATTATTTAGAGCAGCAGTAGTTCCAGTACTCCTCTATGGGAGTCCATGCTGGGCTCTAACTGCTGAGGATACCAAATCTCTGGATGGCACATTCACAAGAATGCTACGCCGGGTTCATTGTGTCAAGTACAATGCACACATCTCCAACCAGACACTATATAACATTGGAGGTGTCTTATTGGTTCCCCCAAGCTTGACACTAGAACAAAATCGCCTCCGCTTTGCAGGTCATTGCTTTCGCCGTGAGGACCAGCCAGTGCATAATCTTGTACTTTGGCAGCCTCATGGAGTGAATAAGCATGGTGGACAGCCCATGACTTTCTTGAGACGCATCTTAAAGGACACTGGTCTTGAAGATGCGGATGATCTAGCAAATGTCATGGGTGATAGGGAGTTGTGGCG
The DNA here is from genome assembly GCA_032718475.1 of Nemertoderma westbladi. Lineage (NCBI taxonomy): Eukaryota > Metazoa > Xenacoelomorpha > Nemertodermatida > Nemertodermatidae > Nemertoderma > Nemertoderma westbladi. The sequence continues at coordinate 6,724 of JAUCBJ010004172.1, forward strand.
GCGCAATTTTGTCGACAAGCCGGCACAGCATTCTTAAAAATGCAGCTGCAATGCAGCATGCCGATACTATTAGTAGTATCACTATTACATTACCTGATTACGTGTATTTATTTGACTATTTATTATCACCTCTTTCTACACGGGCTGGCAGCCACAGGCACGGGGGCCTAGTCTTGGACATAGTATCTGAATCTGTATGGAGGGGAGGCCATAGCAGTTATAGTTGGAAAGTGGTGTGAATCATGACGCTCGCTCGGTCGGTCTACAGAGTGGCACTTAGTTCGACTAATCAGGGATTTTATAAAGATCAGATGACACCAGGGCCTTCCACTAACATTTGCACATTTCGACGGGCGATATATTCACTAAACCCGGAGTGCCGGAGTCTGTTCCGACTACATTGTGCTATAAATGCCTCAAATTCCTCGGAGACCGCCAGTAAAAAGAATAATACCGTCCATCGTCTATAGAAATTCAGGAAGGAGAGTAAAATTAGTTCTTTATCTGATGTGTAGAGATGTAGCTACTGCTCGACTTGGGGTTGGAGGGGCCGGTCATTCTTTAATAATCATCATGCTAGGTTTATTCTCCTGCCTAAACCAGCGGGACTCCTATCTGAATCCCCCGAAGAAATATCGGCCCTTTCGGAGGAACTCAGCAAGACAATATGCGTGGCCACCTTAACAGTGTTCGCTTCTTACTGTCTTGGATTTAATAGACAAAAGTTATTGATACATAATAGATATGCTGAGATAAATTAATAATATTACGACTTCAATATAATGAGGAACTGATATTATTTAGGTGAATTATTATTAACTATCCTGGAATATAGTGTCGTTTAATGATTTGAGGAACTGATACTTTATTTTATTTTACTCTACTCTACTATGTGTTTATGTGTTTGATGCAGAATTAAGAGATTCATATTCAGTTACTACCGTAATCCCGAGTTACCGGTACGTTTAACCTTGTCTGCTATCTGGCCCGCGCTATATTACTACAGTACTTAATTGGCCCGTGGGGGGGGGGGATTATTTTAGAAATTTTTTAGATCTTGGCTCAAAAATTACAAATTTGATGGTATAAGGGATTTCGAGGACGCTGATCACGATAAAAGAAACTTGTAAACTTGTTAAAAATATTTTCTGGCACTGCATCAATCATTTTTGGTGCAATTTTGGCCCCCCAGGACAAAAAGTACAAGTAAAAAATTGTCAAACTAAACATTTTGTGTTTGGTGTGATAATTCTAAACGTTTACGGGTTTTCGAGGTAGCTGATCGCGATGGAAGTAGTTATAAATATTTCTGGTATGTGCAAACTCAATTTTGGTGTCATTTTGGTGCTCCAGAACGAAAAGTACAAGTAGCAAAAATTTTAAACTGTTAAATTTTGCCTTTGGTTTGGTAATTCTGAAACTATACTGTTTTTCAAGGTCGCTAATCACGATACAACTCGTTAACAATAATTCGTGGTAACGCATCTATCGTTTTTCGTGTTTGTCTGGTGGGACGAAAAATGCAAGTAGCGTAAAGAAATTTTTCGTAAAGTTTCCAAAAAGAAATAGTTTCAGTTACAGTTACAGTTTTAGAAAGTTTTGCAAGTGTCTTGTTAACTAACATACATCACAAGCTGGCGTGGCCAATCGTTTGGTACCCACCGATGGATCCGACTGCCATTTATTAAATTTTTAATGAAAATAACCGCTATAATATTTTAAGCTGCAAAAAGGTAATTGTTAGGTTTACAATTACGTATTACTTGAAAATAAAATATATATTTGAGTAATTAAATTCCGAAAGGTGCTAAAATGGGTGCCAGGAACTCCCCATCTCGAAAACTACTAGAGTGAGCTATTACAATTTTTGTCTCATTATCTGAAAGAGGACCTAATTTAGTTAGGGCCAAGTACTTTCGACGCGCTAGACCTATTGTTTTAGAGATTCTAACTAAGATAAGCCTATTTAACTGCCCTACTAAATTTATGAACTTTGCAGCGATTTGACTGTTCGTATCTATAGTTGGTCTTGCCTTTCAACACAATAAAGCAAATTACATTTATTTATTAAAGAAACGAAATATTATTTTTATGAACACTAAAAACGCGAATTGTACCATTTCAATTGTATACTTATTCCCAATTCATAGATTATACTTTCAGTTTTAACTCTTGGGAAATTCAGTTCTAGTTCAGTTCCAGTATTCCAAGATCTCAAGTTTCAGTTCTAGTTTCATTTTCAGTTCACAAAAGTTTCTAAAAACTATTTCAGTTCGATTTCGGTTCCAGTTCAATTTCAGTTTCAATTCGCTGCACTAACTACTGGAGCTAATAACTTTTATTTGTCTCATCTGAAAGAGGACATAATTTTAGTTAGGGACAAGTACTTTCGACGCGCTAGACGTATTGTTACGGAGACAGGGGGGGGGGGGGGGGGGGGGGGACTCGAGGCAAAACCCGCCTTGGCGACTTAATATCCCGCCTCAATGTTAAATTCTCAATTTAGGGAAAGGAGCAGGTTACAGTGGCACGTTATTTTAACCAAAACAATAAACTAAGCACAATAGAACAGGTTACAGTTTTATTTTTGAGAATAATCAGCTGTTATTTGCGTCGAATTTCCCCTGGAGATGGATGAATTTTTATTGCGTCCAGTTTCTCCCCCTATCCGGTAATTCCGGACATAATAAGATGCGATATTAACATGCCACCATACTTCCAGTCAATTTTATTTTGTTTTGTAATAGAGGTACAGTATCACGAATTGTTAACCTTGTTGTGTGGAATGGTTGACACTGTGTAACCTTTGATTCTGTGGAACTTTTGATCTTGTGGAACCTTTGGCCCTGTGGGACCTTGACCCTGTATGTGTCAAGAATAAGTTAATCTTAAGAGTTGTCCTTGGTTATAGTCAATGTTGTAAATTAGTACATGTACCAAGGTTTAAATAAATATCACTTTATTTTGAAACATTATATTATTAACGTTGAAAATGTCATCCTTTGAGGGATTATAGGTAATATGCTGAAAACCTAAAATATAATAATATGTAATTTGGTAAATAGTGAGCTACTGCATTTATATATAATATAACTTCCATCCTACTGTGCCAGTATATTTTATAAATTTAGAATCAATGAAAGGAACCACCTTCCGGTGGTTATGTGAATTACATTTGTAGTAATAGTTAACGTATGTGTAGTATAGTTTGGCCCAGGAGGGGGCGCCGGAACTTAATGGAACTTATGTCGTCCTGCGATATAAAATTGGAACAGGCGTGGCATAGCAAAATTGTATGATTATTCGATGTCATATTCACTGTGGTTCTTTGTTGCTTGTTGGCAAGCGAGCTTGGGAAACACTCAGTTGTATACGGTAGCTTTAAATTATTTGTGAGTCAGACTGTTGAATGGGATAATCTTTTAGGCTCGTTAAACCAAGGAATGCCTGTTCACCACCATGCGTGATCCTCCACAGTAAACCCTTCCACTTTTTCCAAGTTGCCTTGGTTCCAATTTATCGACCACTGAAGGATGAAAGCCAGGGTTGGCATAGGCTGCAGCATTTAAAGAACTGTGCCCAAGCAGTGCTGCCCAATCTATGGATCGAACCAGGGCTTCCTAATTGGAAGACCAGGAATGTCACCACTAGACCAAGCTGCTGCTTAGAGTCAGACTCTTGCCAGATTAAAACCGGAGTTAGGCCTTTAAACCATTAAAAGCAGTACAGCAGTAGGTACAAGAGCAGTACGGAGGCCATTTAACCAACCATCTCAGATTTTCTTGAAACTTCTAGCAAGTGTAGTTCTATATACCAATATAAGACCTGCAAAGTTTTGGATCAATATATTAAGGGGTTCTTGAGATTCACCTTCTTTAAGATGGGCTCTTCCAGGCATTCGCGACACGAAAAACCCTCGCTCACGAATAGACATTATGTAATAAAACACATATATTTGATCAAATATATAGTGTAGGTTGGCTAAAAATGTCCTCTTAGGGGTAATTTTTTGCGCTGAATTCAAAAATTTCATTAATTTTGCTCCAAAGTTAACTGCTGATTAATATTTTTCATTTTTTTTCAAATCTCCGATGTGTCGAAACTTAATTTTTATAAGCTTAATATTTTCAATGTAGCAGAGTAGCTAGAAAAACGAAATGTACAGGTTAACTTGGCCATAGACTACACATAAGTATGTCAGTGAGATAGATTTGTTTCTGGAATTTGTGTTCTGAAGATTTGGTAGAGCTTTTTGAAATTCCGATCGCGATCTATCGTGTGTTAATATATTGGAAGTTAGTGATCATCCAATGGTTATCAACTACTTTTCAACTTTTGTTATATCAGTCTCAATATGAAAATTATTCAAAAATGTCTATAAAATATCTAAAAAAATGTCTTAAAATTGTAAAAAAAAAAGTTATGTTGCAAAAATGTTTAAAAATAAGACATTGTGACAATGTCTGTCAACCAGTCATTGTTATCAACATTAATGACGATACATAGACCAAGAACTTCAACTATTATATATTGATGATACAAATAATGTTGGAATCAACTACATGAACCTCTTTTAATGTTACCTATGTTTTAATAAAGACATTAGTGAATAACAAAGAAACTATATAATATACATATATAAGGAATGCATAAAAACTAAAATTATTTTAATTAGTAATGTTCTCAAAATCGATGGCTGACAGAGAATAAGTTCGACCAGTAGCTGTTGAGGGTGTCGACACTGCACATCTAATGTTCTTGTATGGAACCCAACATATATCTTCTCGATCTGGCCAATAGAAATTGTTTTTCTGGCGCATTGATACTGGTGGATGCATGAAGTTTACTTCATAGTCCATTTCATCTTTATTATAAGTAACAATGAGTCCAATATAGCAGTCATTATCGTACTGGCATGCCACATACTGGTTTGTGTTGAACACTGGTGTCATAACCTTCTCAGGATCTTCTTGACTCTTCATCTTCATAACTCTTCTTTGCTGGAAACTATGATAGCTCCTTGTTCCAGGTACAGTACTTCCAAGCTTATATCTTTCTAGCAAGCTAGATCGTGCATTGACTAATTCAGTTTGTTATATTAAGAAGAAGTCGATCGATTTGATGTGGCATCTGCAGAACTGATACATACTATCTATATGAAGAATTTGATCCTGAAGTGGTCATTGGAGGCTGGCTCGACACACCAATCGTTTGACAGTGCCTCCAACACCATCTACTGCTGACTTCCCATGACTTGTGGCAAAAAAATGCCAAACAGCTTCGAGTCCAAAATCATCTTTATGCTGGCACAGATTAAGGAAATTTGTTTTTGTAGTAAGTTTTTGTACTGTCCGGCACAGCCATCTGAAAAATATTCAATTTTTGAGACAGATGTCAAATTGTTCTTAATATAATTAACTACTCCTTTAATTACTAGATACACAAATGCTGTATCATGGTCAGTATCTTCTGATAGGTAAACCAAGGACTTGCATAGGAGTTGATTGTTTTCCTTATAATATATTACAGCAGGATGCACAGTGCTCTGAGAATTGTTCCAATGAAAACTTTGGACTTCATCCTGAACTGTATACATATAGTTCTCTGAAAAATCAAAGAGTATACAATGCAGGTATCCTCTAATAATTTCTCTTTACATTCCTTTAGAAATTGTGTTTGAGTTTTAGATACAAAACTATGAACAGAATATGAACTATGAACTATCTGTGCTTTGCCATTCTGTACACAGCAGTAGGTACAAGAGCGAGTCCCTCGAACGAGTCACTTGGTGAAGTCACTAGGAATAATAGTAAAATCGATTCAAGGTCAATATCAAGATTTTGAGTTACTCGGTACAGGTGTCTGTCCAACTGTCCAACAGTGTTTCTTCTTATCCTTCTGTCTGTCCGACTCATTATTTAAACGTCATCTCACCAACATCTCGTGTAGTATGTGAAAAGTTTTGAAATTAAGATAATTACGGTGAAACTTAAATATTTATTTTTCAAACTTTAACATTTTAGATATACTGTATTGTTAGGGTTAAGTTACTGTATGTTAGGTTTATTTTCTACATACTGGTAGTGAAATGAATCATAAATTGCCCTTATTATGGAGTTCATTTCGACCTGCAGCTTTTTCTTTTCAAGCTGGATCTTTTTCTCTTTCTCTTTATCTTTCATGTTATGTTTTCTTTAATTCAGGCCAATGCCCATATACAATATTATAGTGACGCATAGATAAATAGCACAATATAGTGTTAAGTATGTATAATATGTACTGTAGATATTAATTCGTAGAGACTAGAACAAAAGGAAATTAAATACAGACCATAAACTTGAATCGTACTTAAAACATAACATTCGAACACTCCTAACTATGGAATTATCAGATAGATATCTAGAATATAAACTGTATGCTGATCTACGTCTTATATGTAAGAAAGTAGGAACCCTATTAAATATAAACATTTCTGTTGCACTGCAATTACTGGGGTAATGATGTAATTTCCGAAAGATCCTGTGGTAAGCGAGCTGTATCGATTTTAATGCACTAAACAAAATGATCTAAACAAAGTATTTTTAACTGCAGTTGAACAATTATTAAATTTCCTAACAATACTGTTACCTCTGCAGCAGTACAGGCTACGAGTTTGATTTTCAATATCTAGTTTATCATTAATGTTTGTGTTAATGATATGACCTAGATAAGTAGCACTAGTAACAACCTTGACAACTTCACTATTTAAATACACCGCACCATGTGGAAAATCTGTTCTAGAACGTGCCTTAAAATATAAACATTTAGTTTTCTTTAAATTAAATGTAAGACAATGATCGTGAGCGTATTTACTTGCAATATCAATTAATTTCTGTAACGCTGGAGTACTTGTTGCCATAAGGGAAATGTCATCTGCGTAAGAAATATTATTAGCTCTACAATTATTAATTTTGCACCCTAAACCACTATTATTTAGTAAAATAGTTAGACCATCCATATATACATTATAAAACACAAGAGATATTAAACTACCCTGACGAACTACATTGGTTACAAAAAATAAACCAGAAAATATCTTTCCCCATTTAACACATATTTCATGACGACTATACCAGTAGACGAGTAGCCTAAGTACAGATTTCGGCACGCCCTTGTCTAATAACTTAAAAAATAGTAATGAATGGTTCACCCTATCAAAAGCCTTTGAGGCATCAATTAAGCATATGTATACGGATGTATTCTGACTTAAATAAAAGTTAACTATTTCCTTCAGTACAAAATTGCACAAATCAGTACTATGATTAGCTTTATAACCAAATTGATTAACAGCGACTATTAAATGTGATTTATAACGCATAAGAATCACTCGTTCTAGAACTTTAGACAAAATATTCGATATTGCAACTGGCCTATAATTACACTTATCAGTTAATTTTTCATTCTTGTTTTTTAAAACAGGTACAATATAACTTACAATAAACTTTGATGGTAAGTAACTGTTAGACAATGAAGCTGTTACCAAAAAAGAAATGTGCACAGATAACTCAGCTGGTGCATAGAGTAAATGTTCTGCACTTACACCATCTACCTTCTTTGAGAAAGTGTGGCGTGCCACGCCCCTCGATAACAAATCTGCTGGGTTGTCGTCGGTAGGGCAGTAATGCCACCTTTCTAAGTCAGTCGTCACCCTTATTTCGTCCACCCTGTTCGCAACGAATATAGGGTATCTCGTCTTCTCGTTATGTTGCCACCCCAGCACTACCATGGAGTCCGTCCAGTAGTGTATCTCCACTATGTTGGGTATAGTGTCCATCAAGTAGGCTGTGGCCCTTACTCCTAACCTCGCAGCTGTCAACTCGAGTTTCGGGACTGACACTGAATCTGGTGGCGTCGACTTTGCTTTACTGAATGCAAGTCTGGGCTTATGAGCCCCCTTTCACTGTACCAGGTAGAGTGCCGCTCCGTATGCTTCCAATGATGCATCAGAGAACATGTGTAGGTCCAGATCCGTCATGTCCCCATCCGGGAAGTACATGCGTGGCATGCTGTATGTCTCCATCTGTTCTAAACTCCCCGTCCACTTACTCCATTGTTTGCTTATCTCTTCCGGAACTCCGTATCCCACTCGTCCTTCAACTTGTATACTTTCTTTAGTATCTGCTTCCCCATGACTAACAATGGGGATGCTAGGCCTAAGGGATCGTATATCCTTGCTATGTACGACACATAGCCTCGCTTTGTGTGGATCTCTGCGCCCTCCTGGCTCAGTTGATACTTCTCGTAACTTCGACTTAACTCGTCCGTTTCCCGGTTCCACACGATCCCCAGCGCCTTCTGCTGAGACTCCACTCTCTTGTTCGCCATGTCCTGTCCCTTGGCTGTTGTGGGGTTGTCCATGGTCGACTCTGGCCGCCTGTCCTCTATGGCTTTCATGAACTCCTCTGAGCTGGACTGGAACTTAGTCAGATTGAACCCAGATCCTTTCAGGATGTCGTGATCCTAGCGCCCTGTTTCCAGTATTTCTTCAATCGTATTTCCAGATCCCATCCCATTGTCTACATAGAAACCGCGTCGAATCATGTCGATCGCTCCGGCACTATACTTCTACCCTTTCCCCTCTACCGTATCTCTTACAGCCATAGTCATCGTAAATGAGGACGACTTGGCCCCCATGTTCTGCACCACCATTTTGTACATCGGTATCGCCGACGGTTCTTCGTCGCCGTTGTACCATAGGAAGCGCTGGCTGTCGCTGTCCTCCTCCGTCACACGGACTTGGTTGAACATGAACATGCCTTCCACGTCACACGTGAAGGCGTGCCTCCCATTTCTAAATCTCAACAAGACCTCTATCCCCGAGTTATAGATATTGGGGCCCTCCAGCAGATAGTCATTTAGGCTCTTGCCATTGGTTTTAGCCGATGCGTCAACCACCATCCACAGTTTATCCTTCTTTGGGTCTAGAGCCACATGAAGTGGCAGGTAGTAGGTCCTGTCCGTGTTCGGTTCGTCGACTGGCAACTCCATGGCCCATCCCTTCTCGACGTACTTATTTATTGTTCTATGGATGTACTCATCCTTCTCGGGGCTCCGTTTGAGTGTTTGCTTCAGTTTGCGAAGCCTTGTGAGTACCATTGTCTTATTGTTAGGCAACGGTATTTTCGGTTGTTTCTATACCATCCCTATGGTGTACCGTCCCTCGTCGCACTTCATCGACTCCTTCACACTTTCTATTGCTTGCTTGTCCTCCACCGAGGTTCTGACCCCGGTCTCCTTCAGTCCTTCGAAATCCTGTCTTAACAGCCTCTTGAGCTGCTCCTCCGCTCCTTCATCCTCCATCTCTCTCATGGTCCCTGCGAACATGCACCCCGACATCCTAAATGGAATTTTGGTTTTGATTGGGCCGCTTAGCGTCCATCCGAATGGTGTGAGAACTGCCATTGGATCACGCTGCCTGTCCTCTCCGAAGACTGTCTGTACTCTCTCGTGTGCCGTCAGACAGTTCATCCCCACTATGATGGATACCTTCTGGACGTCCACTTCCGGTATTGAGAAATCGATCTCGTCCAGGAATCTGTATTGCTCGACCTCGATGTTAGTTGGTCGCCTGGCGTTTATGTTGATCGATTCTATTACCTGGATGGGGTCGATGTTCGCCCCATAGTCACATCCCGGTGCTATTGCTGATATCTCGCACCTTCCCGTCCTCATCTCCAGGACCTCATCCTTGCTGGAGATAGTAGTTACCGCCATCCTGCTTGGCCTCGTCTGTAACCCTATCCTCTCGGCTACCCAATTCTCCACCAATGTGAAGGCTGCTCCACTGTCGACCAGCATCAATGTGGTGACCGATCGACCGCCCTCTCCTATTACCCTCACCGGTACCACCCCCAGTAGCACCATTCCCCTTTTCTTCGCTCCTATGGTGCTTGTCGTCATTGTTTGACCTTTGCCTTTTTGGGATTTCCTGGATCGGGACTGGAATTATCACTCTCGGGATCCTGTTTTTCGGGTTTGGGATTGCAATTTTGGATTAAATTCTTTAAAGTTTATAGTACCGGTATATGTGGCAAGTTTTGGATAACACTCCATTTATCTTACACTTCTGAAATATTAGTAAGATAAAGTTATATTAAAATTATTTTACAATAATTGATCACTGGATGGTTTTGCTGACATAAAAATTATATATGATCAAAACATTCCGTTCTGCTGGAAATATTTACACTCGGAGTTACATGATACATTACTTGAACTTGAAGTCTTTAGGATGTGGTCGTACTGTACTATATTAAAAATAATTATGGCTTCTTACTCATGTTTAAAAATCGGCTGTGACGTTCACTTTCAGTGTAGGAGTTAGACAAGGAGCCATACATATCGTGATTTTGTTTTTCATTATATTCTGTAATTTTTGGTAGTGAATGGAAATAAATCTGATAGAGAGGATTTTACTGTCAACGGTCTTACGGTAGGCCATTGTACAGAGTATATATTTAGGATCACCTTTCAAGGAGGACGCGAAAATGTGTTCAGTTTTGAAAATACAAGAGAATTGATGTGAAAGTGCTGTAAAGAAATTCAGTATTTTTTGTGCTACTAATACTAATATGTCTTTTAGTTTTAAGATGCAAGTTTTCAAAGTTTGCATTGTTAGTTCCCTTACATATGGTGCAGAGTCCTGGTTAACTTGTAACATGAATGGAGTAGAGAAATTATACCTAGATTTAGTAAAAATGTTGATATGGGTAAGGGTTCAGACCCGAAATGATTTATGTTTACTCGAATTATGGATACCGGATTTCAAATGATTTATGTTTACTCGAATTATGGATACCGGATTTGAGTCACAGGATACTACGAGCAAGGCATAAGTATGTTGAAGTTTAGTAGACAGTGTAATGATACTCCTTTTTCTTTAGCACTAGAATTGTGTACATTAAATAATACATCTGGTTTTATGATATTAACGGAGAAATACTTTCTGACGGACACTGATAATCAGGAGGTAATAAAGGATTCGCTCCCCTCGAAAACATCGAGTCAACCAAATTCTGTACTTGCCATGATACTCTTCACCCAGATATTACTGTCCATGGATTGTATAATAGGAATAATTCTCAATATGTACCAGATATCTCAGACGTAGCTTTAGTACACTGTGACTACTGTCCCACAATCTCCAAATTGAGAAGGGACAGTGGAGTAGGACCCCTGCTCACCGTTTGTGTACATGCAGTGATTTGGCTGTACAAACTGAAACACATGTTCTATTAGAATGTACCTTAATGGTTCATTTATGAGATTTATTTACTTTAGATTATGCGTCATTGACAGCGTTATTTAGTACGAATGAGAAATTAGCATTATTTGTAGATTCCGTACTACAATTTTGATAAGTAAAAATTTATCAATGTATTTGCTATTTCACATCATATCAGTGTTGTTATTCACATCATATCAGTCTTGTTATTATTGGTGTTATTGGTTTCAATTGACTGGTAAATTTGGATGGTTTGTGCTGTGTTTCTTATCATAGTTTCATCGTCAATAAACTAACTAACTATCAGATATTCAACAAATTTACGTAACTATATATTCTTCGGGATCCCGTTCCAAAAATGCCAGATCGGGATCGGGATCGGGATCGGGAATGAGATTGCATTTTTCTCCAGGATCCCATTTTTCGAGATCGGGATCCTATTTAAACACTACTCTGTATGCGAGCTACTCGTCCTGAATAAATTCTATGTTCTAGAAGTTCTTATTAAAAGGAATGGATTGAATTAATAAAAAAGTAAGTTTCCTTGAATACATTAGACTTAACCTTTATCATGCACTTGACTTCACTATGGCATTTAAATAATTACAAACATTAAAGGTACATCATTGGGATACTCAACACGTAAACTTAGAAACATTGCACGTACACTTATACCATAACCATTTATTATTATATTGATATTAGCAGCCTACTTCGTATGCACAGTAAACATATTAATTATTTGAATCCTAGTACATTAATAATGACGATAATTATTTGTTTCAAAGTACATAGAAATATTATATTTATAATTTATTTAGACTATGTAAAAATATAAATAAATAAATAGTTTCAGTAGGCAGATATTTATTCCCGAATATCTGGGATGGTCGCATGGATTTCACAGATTCAAGATGTTTACTTGCAACTTATGCCAGATATAACAGCAACGCCGTACTGCATTACCTAGAGAATTGATCTAATAATACATTAATTAATACTGTAATAATATGGTTATTATTCATTACTATTGAAGTAACCTACTGAAACAACGACATCAGGATGGTGTGGTATGGATTTGACAGATTGAAGATGAGCAGGTTAGCAGGAACTGGTACATTGAATAGTCAGCCTTATAGTTCTGTAGTTATACAGGGTGTTCGCAAGAATATGTTACGGTTTCATTCTTTAATAACTCTCCTGGACTTTGACGAAAATTGTTCATTTTGGTTCCAATTAAAAGCCAGAATATAAACTTAGACTTTGGTATGAAACATGATGTGGTTATGTGGTGATAACGTTTTTATAAATATTTTAATATAAAACTATAATATTTGTTATTAATCGGTTTTCTTTGATTATTTCTTTGATTTATTTTCTTTGATTTCTTTTCTTTCTAGAACATTTGCAAAGATCAGGACGTTTGCGAAGCTCCACCTATAGTATTGTTAAACACAAAATATTGCGAAGATCGCGATGTTTGCGAAATTTCGCGATTTTCGCAATCTTCGCAAAAATTGCAACGTTTGCGAAGATCGCGAAGAATTGTTCAAAATCGTTGCCCTTATGCCAAGAGGTGGTGCCATTACTTCAATCCGGGACAGGCGGACCTTGGTCAGTGTTATGAATTCTTCATTCTCTAACACCCTGGATTTATATCACAGTAGTGGTGGAAACCCCAACATGGCCGACTAACTGAATCTTAAGGTGTTGTGCCACTAGGCACAAAGGAGAGTAGCTCGCCACAGGGGACACAACACGTCGTTGAATAACGTCTGACCCATGCTGGCAGATGTGTATGGCATAATATCGACCCCTTGAAATAGATGATGGGGAAGCCACAGCTCCACAGCTAGAGTTGCAGACCAGGGCTCCTCGCAGGCTGGACATGCGGCTTTATAGCTGCCATCGCAAAAGCCACAACCACATGTGTCTGTGAATGATACTGAGGTGCCATGTAGAGATGTGCCACCTCCACAGCAAATGGCGCCCTCATCCTTATAGATATCAGCCTGGCTGGTAGAGGGGCGTACCTCATCGCCTCATCGACCATCGTAGAATCCTCGAGAAACCACAGGAGAGTGAGTGATTCTAGAATGGGGACACCATATATGGAATTGTAATTATACTCGGGGGCTACCACATAGCAGTAACCCCTGACCGTTATCTTCCAATTGAAGTAAATGGCCATCCGCTCGGTAGACTTCTTTAGACAAAATCTCTTCTTCTATGACAAACATGTAGTAGCGTTGTAAACGTTGTAGAACCGTATGTATACCATCCGGCTTTACTGTGTGGTCCTTTTATGTCCCACTGTTGAAGTGTCATACGGGGTATGTCGGATGACGCTAACCCACATGGTGGTTGTTGGGGCCTTCTTAACATGAACCAGCTGCACCAAAAGCTATGACTCATCAAGGTTCATATTGCCTTCATTGACTGCAGCCAGTGACACATTGGCGAACCCATGGTTAATGCGATGGGAACACCAACCTTGTTCTGGGAGACGTCAAAGTGATGATGCTATATGATTTCACGATATAATCAAAGCGAAAAAAAAATGTTGCTAAGAGTGCTCAAATATTCTAAAACAATGAAAAAAGGGTTGTTCACATATTACGTAACGCTCAGTAGGGTGTGGGATCTGACTGCGATGTTACTATTTCATTACAACATGAGGGGAGGGGTATTCGGCAATAAAAGGGAAATTTGGGGCAAGAAATACATTTTTTTAATTTATGAAAATTTCAGTTATTATGGTAACGAAACAATATATTCAACATGAGAGCCATTCTTTATATAATGACTAAATTAATTCCCAAAATATTTGCCTAGTGTGATTTTATATTTAAAACCATGAAAAAAGAACTATTATTCGATAAAAAGGTAAGCAGAAAACACCGCTTTTTTTCCACTCATTTTTTAATTTAGCAAAATTTAACTATTCTGTGATGAGCATATGCTCATCCGGTCAGAGACTTGCTGAGGACTTTCAAAGTTACAATTTTGTATATTTATATCCCAATATCTAAATCAATACCACGAACAGCCATATCCTCGCTGTGAAAATCAACCTCCGCAATGTCTTCAATATTTCCACCACTAGCAGTCGCAACATTATCATCTAGTTCCATATCATGCACATTCACATCCACACTCTCATCAATACTACCACCAACATTCACATCAGTATAACACTTATCTTTACTAAATCCAAGATAGCTAGGAGAGTTATTAACTGGGGCAGAGATAGCAGTAGATGTAGTAGTTAGTAGTAATACAAACAATGGGCAGGACCTATGTTAATGACTACAAGTGCAAACAAACACACAGAAAAAAACAACAAGAAAGAAAATTGCAGAAATAGAATAAGAGAAATAAAATCTAAGTTCAGTATCACTATAAATGTACCCTGTATGTCGGTCTGACTGGTCTGACAACATACTTTCATTATATGGGATTCCTGATGAAATTATTGCAGCAATCAGATCAGTATACGATGGTTCAACAACATTTGTGTCTACAGTTGACGGTGACACAGAACCATTTGAAGTGTTATGGGGCGTCCTTCAGGGAGACACACTTGCACCATTCTTGTTCATAATTGTGGTTGACTATGTTCTATGCATGTCCTTAGATCATCATAATGATGATGGGGTGATGATAACTCCACCTACTGGCTCCAGAAGTCGAGGAAATCCTGCCAAGTACCTAACTGATCTAGACTTTGCTGATGACTTAGGAGTACTCTCAGAATCAGAGGGAGCCCAACGGCTCCTCAGCTCATTAGAACATGCTGCTTCTAGTGTTGGTCTTTTAATTAACTCCAGAAATACAAAAAATTTTGACAGTTAACTTTGAAAGTGCTCAGCAAGTCTCTGATCGTATGAGCATAAGCTTAAAGGATGGTATGCTTGAGCATGTGGACGACTTCTGTTATCTGGGATCATGGATCCGGAAGTCAGGTGAGGAACGTCGAATACGTAAGGGAAAGGCATGGGCAGCCTTGAATAGGCTTTCCAGGATTTGGAAGTCACCGAGAATTAATCGGAAACATAAGGTCCGATTATTTAGAGCAGCAGTAGTTCCAGTACTCCTCTATGGGAGTCCATGCTGTGCTCTAACTGCTGAGGACACCAAATCTCAGGATGGCACATTCACAAGAATGATACGCCGGGTTCATTGTGTCAAGTACAATGTACACATCTCCAACCAGACACTATATAACATTGGAGGTGTCGGCACAGCATTCTTGAAAATGCAGCTGCAATGCAGCATGCCGATCCTAGTAGTAGACTGGCTGTCTTGATTACTTGATATGTTTTATACGTATGAGGTCTCTGAAATTTATACGACGTTTATGTCTGTCTGTCTGTATGTCCATCTGTCCATTTGTCCGCCATCTGTCTGTTTCTCTGGTATGCTACAATTATCAATGAAACATAAAATTCATATCAGTAAAACTAGACAATCCAAGTTCAGTATCACGATAAATGTACCCTGTATGTCGGTCTGACTGACTGACTGTCTGTCAGTTTCTCTACCCATTTTATATTTCATGATACAATTATCAATGAAATATAAAATTCTTACAAGTAAATCAAGACTATTCAAGGATAAATTGTATAAATTGCATAACGTTGCATATCACGCACATATAAGCAATAATGTGTTATACAACTATGGAAACATATAATTGCCAAAAGCCAGCATCACCCTGCAGAGATGCTGCCTGATGCTTGCTGGGAACAGTTTCCACCAGCAGGATCAACCTGTACACAACCTTGCGCTGTGGTATCCGGCTGGTGAGAATAGAAGTGGTGGACAGAAAATTAATTTATATATGTCTGTCTGTGTGTCTGTCTGTCTGTTTGTCGGTCTGTCTGTCCATTTTAGTCAAGTACATTTATCTAATAAATTGCAGTATAAGAACACACAATTGCTTCAAACAGACATTTTATGACATCTGTGGTGTCTGTAATTTATTGTATGTCTGTCTCTTTGTCAGTATGTCTGTCCGTCTGTTTGTCGGCCTGTCTGTTCATTATATAAGGTAAATGCTACACTCATCAACAAACATACAATTCATGTGAGTAAATCAATAATATATAATTATTGAAATTATATTGTGTTTGTTTCCAAAATTATATAGAACTTTACAAGCATTACTGTAATTCTAATTGACAGGCAAGCAGACAGACAGTCGGACAGACAGACAAAGTTGAACAGACTGGCAGACCAGAGCGTCATTCGTTGGTAAAAAAGCATTATCCACATAGTGTGAGTATGTTGTTGAATGAAACTAAGCCTGATAAAATATTTATGTATTGTATGTTCAAATATAATTAAATTGATTGCGAGATTATAACAGTATTATAATATATTTCGTACCGACCGTATTGTATGTTCATCCAAAATAAGAGACAACAGACAGACAGCCAGAACTCACGAACCGACAGTAACTAGTTGTTACCACTTCACCAAATTATAGAGGAAAAATAATAGTATATATGTACCAAATTTCAAGACAATTGACCAAAACGGAGCCGAGATATTAAGGCCCTCTCCGGCCCTAAGCGGGGGTAAAAAACGCCCGGCCATAAAAGGGTTAACAGTCAGCTGATATCTGGAGCTAATTTAACAAACCATTTGCAAGGTATTGTGTTACAATTTCGTCAACGTGCTATAGCATTTACAGCGGACATTGAAGCAATGAATCATCAAGTTTGGTGCTACCGAATGATCGTGACAGCCTTAGATTTTTTGGTCTAATTGATGGTAGATTTAAAATTTTTAAATGGTGATTTTTTAATAAATAATGTGTATTTTAAACAAGACTTTGTAATAAATTGGAAGGATTTTCCAAAATTTGTATTTCACAAATTAAATTATAATAATTTTTGACAACATAAATTATTTATATTTATGTTTTATAGCGCTCGGTTTGTTTTTGTAATGATACTAAATAGTTTATTGTTTTGGTTAGATTAGTAACTTTGGATTTTAGAGAAAGTTGCTATTATTTAAATGGGTGTAAATCGCAAAGTCAAATATAACAAATCCTGACAAGAAATACTGGCATACTTGATATGCTAATTACTTATAATACATACTTATAATAAATACTGTTACGGACTGAAAAATATTGGTTTTGTAATTTAACTGTGTGGTTTGTTTACTTATACGGTGATCTCAGAAATAAGGCAAAATATCGTTTATTAAAATAATTAATTAAAAATATTCTAAGCAAATTGAATTATTTTCTTTATAGATTTGTCGAAACGGGGAAATTAGTTGCCTTAGTTCTCCATATGGTTGCGGAGGTTGGCTCCATTCTGGCATTTATGCACGATGTCAGCATTGGGGGGTTTATAGCGATAATAAACCTGAGATACGGAGGTAGAATTCGTTCCCTGTGGTATCTACTAAGGATGTCGTCATACCGATGACAGAGGTGGAAGAGGAATGGAGGGAATTCCCTCTCCCACCCTCATTCGTGAATTGCGGTACGGATTCCTTTGCTGTGTGATCTTCAATCGCAGTAACAAACATCGGATACGAGGATCCTGTGTGCCCCGGCCTGCTGTGTGACTCTACAAACATCGGATACGAGGATCCTGTGTGCCCCGGCCTGCTGTGTGACTCTACAAACATCGGATATGAGGATCCTGTGTGCCCTGGCCCGCTGTGTGACTCTACAAACATCGGATACGAGGATCCTGTGTGCCCCAGCCCGCTGTGTGACTTGACAAACATCGGATACAAGGATCCTGTGTGCCCCGGCCTGCTGTGTGACTCTACAAACATCGGATACGAGGATCCTGTGTGCCCTGGCCCACTGTGTGACTCTACAAACATCGGATACGAGGATCCTGTGTGCCCCAGCCCGCTGTGTGACTTGACAAACATCGGATACAAGGATCCTGTGTGCCCTAGCCTGCTGTGTGACTCTACAAACATCGGATACGAGGATCCTGTGTGCCCCGGCCTGCTGTGTGACTCTACAAACATCGGATATGAAGATCCTGTGTCCCTGGCCCGCTGTGTGACTCTACAAACATCGGATACGAGGATCCTGTGTGCCCCAGCCCGCTGTGTGACTTGACAAACATCGGATACAAGGATCCTGTGTGCCCCGGCCTGCTGTGTGACTCTACAAACATCGGATACGAGGATCCTGTGTGCCCTGGCCCACTGTGTGACCCTACAAACATCGGATACGAGGATCCTGTGTGCCCCAGCCCGCTGTGTGACTTGACAAACATCGGATACAAGGATCCTGTGTGCCCTAGCCTGCTGTGTGACTCTACAAACATCGGATACGAGGATCCTGTGTGCCCTGGCCCACTGTGTGACTCTACAAACATCGGATATGAGGATCCTGTGTGCCCTGGCCCGCTGTGTGACTCTACAAACATCGGATACGAGGATCCTGTGTGCCCTGGCCCACTGTGTGACTATACAAACATCGGATACGAGGATCCTGTGTGCCCCGGCCTGCTGTGTGACTCTACAAACATCGGATACGAGGATCCTGTGTGCCCTGGCCCGCTGTGTGACTCTACAAACATTGGATAGGAGGAACCTGTGTGCCCTGGCCCACTGTGTGACACTACAAACATCAGATACGAGGATCCTGTGTGCCCTGGCCCGCTGTGTGACTCTACAAACATCGGATACGAGGATACTGTGTGCCCCAGCCCGCTGTGTGACTCTACAAACATCGGATACGAGGATCCTGTTAATTAATTAATTAGTAATTAGAGATTAAAGATTTCTAATTGATTTTTCTCGAAAAGTATTTGGTTTTTCCCCTAGCAACGGTGTTTTTTTTTGTTCATCTCGGTAAGATCTAAAAAAAGTTCAGTCATCGCTATGGCCCTCCTATTACTGTTAATTAGTACTAATTAGCAGAAAACTAATTAGCGTCGTACCTCGAAAACACTAAGAGCTATGAAAAAACGTAACATCACAAAGTTGTTCGGAATTTTATTCTACACAAAAAAGTCTCTGGCGCCGATGCCGTATCTCCTACCGTTAATTAGTAATTAACTAATTACTTAATTACCTAATTGGCGGGGGGCTTTGCCCCCCCCTGCACCCCAAATCCTTATTCACAAGGTGTATCAAAGCGGTTTACTATTTTACAAATGATAATTACTCTAAAATCTTTTGAATCGAACTAATTAACTATTTTACTAATTAGTAAAGTTTCCCAAATTAATTAATAAATTATCCAATCCGGCTGCAATTACTAATTGATTAACTTAATTTAAAAAAAAATAATTTCACTTAATTGCTGATTCATCAGCCTGGTTTTGATGAACTTGATGAAATCATAAAGTCAGTAGTTGCTGTATGCCATTACTGACTAAAACTATATACCAAACACCTCTTGCCGGTAGCTACCTCCACAGTCTGTAGTGAGCACCGGTGCAGGTATGGTAGGCCTACATGTAAGGCAATATAGTGGAGGTTCTTTTGGCAGATAGGCCTAGTCAAAACGTTACATCAGATGCCGTATTTTAGTCAAAACGTACCCTATCTTCATATAGTTGAGTATTGTGAATACAGGAATATCCAAGTACTCCTGTAGAATACCCATCTGCCCATGTACAGTAACTGACTGACAGTTACCCTTAGTTTGTAGGCTATAGATGATTGACATTTCTAGCAATGTTCTTAACATAGGCATTTTACTGGAAGTTATTGATACCATAGTTTACCCCAAAAAAACTAAAATTACCCAAATTGCACCAAATCCAAATAAATCTTATAACAGCAACACGGGCTATCTGACGGTATGGATTAGATCAATGTAGCGGATAGTGACCATTGAAGGGCTTCTTATGCATGCTAAGAAAAATATGATCAGACCCAAATCACACAGTCAGACCTGATCTTTTGCTGATCAAATACCGGTAGGTGACTTTGCTGAACATTTTACGGTACAATTTGATGCGAAAATGTTTTGGCCAGTACTCTGAACCTTCCATTGGGGTCCCAGGTCACGCGCGTACCGTGGTCACTCTATCTGGCACCTGATTGGCTCAAATATTCAAACGCTGAAAACTTACCTAGGCCTTGACAATTAGTGATAAGATTTTATGCGAATATGTTTTGGATGGTGTACTGAATCTCGCGTTGAGGTCCCAAGTCACCCCCATACCGTGGTCATCAGATACGGCGCCTGATTGCCTAATTCTTTGAACGACGATAACTCGAGTTTGCTTCACTTTGGGATGAAGTTTGAAGGCTAGGAATATTCTCTGGAGTATGCCCTAACTCACTAACGATGTTTTATAGCTGTTGGATTGTCGGGTTTTGCTACGTGGTCTATGATTGGTTAATTTTTTGAAAGGCTATATCTCAAGAAGTATTCACTTTGGAATGAAGAAGTTTATTTTTAAATGTTCTCTAGAGTGTTTCCGATCCTACTAAAGACATCCAATTGATGTATGACTACCGGTTTCACGCTTTTGATTGTTTGAATATGCATGAAAATTTTGCATATAATATATCAAGAAGATATTTCTGTATTTGCTGGTATTGTATTTTGGGTGTTTTCTTTTGTTATTAATTTTGGTATTAATTATTTTTTATTAATCCAGGGAATATCCTTATTAACTCTGGGTTCTCACTCGTTAATTCAGGGACCACCCTCGATAGCTCTGGGTCCACCCTCGTTAATTCAGAACCACCTTTGTTAATTCAAAAAATTCGAATAATTTTTTTTTATTATAAGGTTTTCTAAGGTGCTGAATTAATTGATTGAAAATGGTTTTAAATGGCCTGCTTTTATTGTAATTCCATTTCGTGTGATGCGTTCCGTGCCACAAATTTTTGAAGTATAAATAATAATTTAATAATAATAATAAATTGGGGGGGTCTATAGGCGCCTGTCGATTTAT
Source organism: Nemertoderma westbladi (assembly GCA_032718475.1). Taxonomy (NCBI): domain Eukaryota; kingdom Metazoa; phylum Xenacoelomorpha; order Nemertodermatida; family Nemertodermatidae; genus Nemertoderma; species Nemertoderma westbladi. The sequence goes on from JAUCBJ010004172.1 coordinate 27,898, forward strand.
ACGAATCGACAGGCGCAACAAGAGTATTTGGAACATTACCATTACGCCCATGTATAGTTATATATGTTAGCCTACAAGTATAAACAAAACTGACCTTAACAAAATCAAGGTAGGCTTTTATTATTTACCATCAGCAAAATGTGCTAATAATGACTCTAGTAATACCGAAATATTCTAGAACAATACCACATGGCCTACACAGTCGGCCATGCACTCGCATGGCGCAAATGCCCCATTTGCGCTCTCCACCTGGATGCCTTGTTAGCCGTCTCTACTAAGTTATGCCATAACGTTTCTGTGAGACAGAAGAAGGGACCTAGGAAGATTTGGAGACCAAGTATCAAGGATTGTACGAGCTCCTTTATTATGGTCATTAATGACGACATTGAACTGGACACTAAAGTGTTAGAAATGTGCAATATTAACCTGGAGAAGGGTTTACAAATTAATCCCTTTGTGGCTACTCTGATAAACTCCGATAGGCCAACATAGTTGCTCTCACAAATATCAATGATGGAGCAGAAAGAGGGGTGAAGCAAGGTACACGTTCGTGGGGCCTTCGCGCAGCACGAGGTCCAGTTATTAGATAGAAATTAAAATTGAGCGACTGTATCACAAAATCAGGTTTTGAGAAATTTACCCACACCACCAATCAATCAAAGAAAGGGGGACAGTACGTGTTCACCCCTTTTAATATCCCCCCCCCCCCCCCCCCCACCCTTCCCAACCACCAATACATAACCGCGACATCTACCACCCACGGAAGGGTAGCACGAACTTATTTCCAATCGCACGTTGAATATGCAAAGCCAGGTGGTTTATAGGAATATAATAAACGCAGTACTCGTTTTCATGATAAGCCTCTTTGCGTTCGTCCTGTTTTGTATTTAAATATATTTCTTAAACGCAGGCTAGGACGATCTTTATAATAATAATAACTAGGGATGCGATCAATATGTGAAGCCAGGTGGTTTATATAATAATTTAGTAAACGCAGTACTCGTCTTCATTATATGCCTCGTTGCGCTCGTCGCTTGTCCTGTTTTGTCATAAAATATTTTCCCTAAACGTAAACTGACGATCTTTATACAGTTATAACTATGCGAAGTTTCGAAACTGTGCGAGTAACTGTTGATACATCTATGTGGAGATGTGTGATATGTGGAGATGTGTGATACAACACCAACGCATCATATGCCGATGTAGTGATATGGGTATTGAAATAATATTAAATCAATGTACACTCTTAAAACTGCAGCGAAAAAATGTAGCTAATTTCCTAGGTTACATATAAAATAATAATATTATTTTTAAGAACATTAATTTTACTACTTTGCAAAAATTCAATTAAAGAATAAACAGACATATATACATTGTGGAATAAACTATTTCAGAAGCCTACAACAGCCATGCCATGGATGGTATTTATGTTATTATATCTGTCATTTACCTGAGATAGCAATACAACATTTATAGTGGATTTAAAGACTGCTGTCTGGGCTGGAATAGCAATACTGGTTGCCTATTACTATTCCTCTCTGGTTAGTCTACAGCCACAACTCCCAGCTAGCTAGCTCCACACCAGCAGAGACTTGACCAATAATCATTCCCAGCAACTAGCTGCCTTACACACACATCCTTCCATCGTACCAGCATGTTAGCCAATAAATGAGCAGTATTTAATGAGAATCAATTTTTTATTCCGTTTTAATTACTTTAGATCAATTAAAGACACAATTATTAAAGCAAATCACTTGAACTAATTAAAAACTATAATAGAATGGCGTATGTGGATTACATCTGTATAATTTTTAAGTATAATTATTTAAATCTTATACTGTAAAACAATTAATTTCCTTTAAAAGGCAGGTTGAAAATGGTGTTTTTACCGTAATCAACTTAATTAACTAATTAACTGCTATTATCTTAGCTTCTCGAAGGCCACACGGAAATTCTACTTGGAAAATTTCTAAACTTTTGCCAAACAACATGTGTACCAAGTTTGGATAGATTTCATCAAAGATTGGCCGAGTTATTAACGTTTAAAATTGAACACGACAGAACGACAGAACGACAGGTTGATTAATGGTACCACTACGCTAAGGCTCACTCACTTCATGGCTCGCCCCACAGACTACCTAAAGGCCACCAAACTTGAAATGCATTACCAAAATGTCCTTCAGGTCTCCGAAGCAGATATGAAGAAAACACCGAACTTGCGTAAACTTAAGTAACTCATCATAATATTAATCCCATCATATTAATTAACTTTACCAGTAACTGCAGTAAGAGTATGTATATAATAATATGTTTTGTTAAACAATTATTACAAAGGGAATATTATTGAATAAATATAATATTATCATTTCATAAAAATAAGGGGAAGTATAAAACATACTCAAACTCAAGCATAATAAATGTCTTTGTATTTTGTCTCTTTGAATTCATCAGATCATCGATTGGATTAGGAATTATTTCATTTCTGGTGGGGTGGTACTCAGTCAAGGGCCTTTATATTCATAAGGATTGATATTTGATAAAAAAAAAGCAATATTAGATCACCACACTGCCATTCACCGCACCCATGCTCAATGGGGGAAAATCAATCTAGTAAATATTTTTGGAAAGGTATCATGTAGCATACCATTTGAAAGCAAATTGCATATCATACATAAATGTTGCACCACAACATCCATGCATAAGCTTATTTGGATCTATCGCCATAACTGGATCAATCGCAGACTGTCATATCTTTGAGTGTTCTGAGGATACCGAGGACAAATTACAGGCTATACAAACTTCCAAAATTTCATTATATCATCAAATGGAACAAAATAAATCTAGGGACAAAAAGCATCCATTCCATTTTTAAAAAAGTGGGGCATTTGATGCTCATCCTTAATGAGCTCAATTGATTGCCTTACCTAATAAGGTCGGATTATGGCACCGAGAATGTTAATGTTGAGTTGATACAACGATATCTCAGAGCATTTCAAAATGATTCGCGGGCTTTATCAGACACAGTATATTTATATAAAAAGAATATATATTGGTGGAGTAAGCTTGGATGTCTCTCAGCTTCTCAGCTGGATGTCCATGGTGTTATAGAGACGTCTAATCAATTACACATTGAAGTAGCATGATACGTATATATGGATTTTCTTTAACGAAAATTAGACCTCATCAAAGAGCTATGGAATAGCCACTATTTATGGAAATCAGCATTCCATGTGAAAGCTGGAAAACCAAACATTTTGCATCTGGACGAGCCAAACTTTTTACTGAACACACCCGATATAGAGGGTCGAAGAAATATGAACATTTTCGGTGTAGAGAAACTAGCTTGTAGTGACATTGTGACTGCAGAAATCAGACTCAGTTTGAGAGGCAGCAAACCCAGGGCAAGCAAGCAAATCAACTATGACTGGGAGAAACTCAGAACTGACAATGCTGTAAGGGATGCTTATACAGTAGAAGTTCAAAACCGCTTTGAAGCACTTCAGTCAATGGATGAATACCAATCCACCGATTCAATATACCAGAATATAATAACAGCCCACAAGGAATCAGCTAAGAGGTATATCCCCCAGAAACCTAAACGAAAACAGTATGTGCCATGGCAAAACTCTGAGGTTACTTGTAAGAGAGAGGATCTTAAGATAGCCTACAAAGTTAAAACCGAACAACCAACAACCGAAAACATTAACAAGGTTGAGAAAGCTAAGGACGATCTTAAATTGGCCTACAACATCAGCCTGGAAAAGTACATACAGGATAAAACTGAAGCAATTACAACTGCTCACATACAGCAGCAATCAAGACTTACCTGGCAAACTGTAAATGAGGTATCTGGTCGGAAAAGTTGTGCAAAGGGACGCCTCAAAGCCGATAGTCCTGAAGAACGTGTTGGGAAGTGGAAAAATCATTTCAGCAACTTGCTTGGGCAGCCACCAAACATCGAGGTCAGCCCTACAAGGAAAATATATGACAAGACACTACCTATAGAAACAGGGGACTTCATACCTGCCGAACTCCAAAGAAGCATTAAAAGCATGTCCAATAATAAAGCTAGTGGATTAGATGAAATCCCAGCAGAGGTATGGAAAACCGGAGTGCTAAATAGACCATTATTGAATGTTTGCAACCGGTTGTTAAAAGGGGAAAAGCCACCACCAATTTGGACTAAAGGTCAACTAAAGCCTCTCCCCAAGAAAGGAGACCTCAGTATACCAACAAACTATCGTGGGATCTGTCTGCTTGTGGTAGCTGTCAAAATATACAATAAAATGATTTTATATAGGATTAGGCCTCACATAGAGAAACTACTGCGTAAGAGCCAAAACGGATTTCGACCAAGTAGATCAACAATAGCTCAGATACTTGCACTACGGAGACTGATTGAATGAATTAAGTCAAAGAATCTCCCCGCAGTCATGACTTTTGTGAACTTCAAGAAGGCATTCGACTCCATCCATAGAGGTAAAATGCTTGAAATCCTAAGAGCTTATGGAATACCAGAAGTAATTGTTGCTGGCATTGGATTGTTATATTGTGACATAGAAGCGCAGGTACTCTCACCAGATGGTGAAACTGAGTTTTTCTCAATCCTGGCTGGCGTACTGCACGGTGACACATTAGCACCATTACTATTTGTAATTGTGCTGGATTACGCAATGAGGACGGCCACAAAGGGTGAAGATCTGGGATTCACACTTCCAAGAACGCAGAAGTAGTAGATATCCGGCAACTACAGTCACAGACACTGACTTTGCGGATGACATCGCCCTGCTCTCTAATACGCTAGCAGATGCACAGCTTCTACTAATAAAGTGGAGAGGGCTGCTAAGGAGGTTGGATTGTATATAAATGCTACCAAGACCGAATTCATGACCTTTAATGTTGATGGAAACTTGACAACCATTGATAATAATCAACTAAGGAAGGTCGATGACTTCCAGTACCTTGGATCATGGATAGAGAGTAGCAAAAAGGACAGATGTTAGGAAAGCAAAGGTCTATCAAAAATGGATACCATCTGGAAATCAGATCTCTCCAGGCACCTGAAGACTAAGTTCTTTCGAGCCACAGTGGAAAGTGTATTTTTATACGGGGGTGAGACCTGACACTGACTAAATCACTTGAACATCGAATTGATGGTTGCTACACAAGACTACTAAGGGTAGCCCTAAACATCAGCTGGGGACAACACATGACAAACGCCGAGCTTTATGGTACAATACCACCTGTATCAACCACCCTCCGTGAACGCAGATTAAGATTCAGTGGGCACTGCTGGCGAAGTAAAGACGAGGTCATACCAGATCTACTTCTCTGGCAACCAACTCATGGAAAGCGTAGTCGTGGACGACCTGCCATAACATATATAGATCAACTTGAAAGGGATACTGAACTTGGGAGAAACGAAATTGCGACAACTATGGAGAATCGGGAAGCCTGGAAGGATCTCATTTCCACTGTCCGAGTTCGCTCGACCTAGTAGTAGTAGTAGTAGTGACATAGTAAGACAAGTTTGCAATGATTATTTATTAACTTACACAGTTAAATCACTTTGTTTATGGAAAAATTTGTTTTGGTTTATTATATTTTTATTTTTGAGGTTTCATGTTTATTGTAAATAATTTGAATGCATGAATTCGCATTTTATAAATTATTTCTAACTGAATTTCTCTGGCGTTAAATATATTAAGTTATAATGTGTTGACCATTTATGTTTCAATTTTTTTATTATATTAAGTCCATTTTGTTAAAGCTTTATGCCACTGCTCAAGATGAGAGTACCGGCATTAGAAATGTGAATGCCGAATTTCTTTACAATTCGATGGCAGCCAGCATCATGTCTTTCCACACTGCTGCTGTAAATAGTTAGTACCTGTATTATTTTATTGTGGTTATAACAACCATGGCATTGTACTCAATTAAATTAAATGAGTTATTACAACTACGGTATTGTACTCAATTAAATTAAATGAGTTATCACAACCACGGCATTGTACTCAATTAAATTAAATGAGTTATTACAACCACATCATTGTACTCAATTATATTAAATGAGTTATTACATCCATGGCATTGTACTCAATTAAATTAAAAGAGTTATTACAACCACGGCATTGTGCTCAATTAAATTAAATGAGTTATTACAACTACGGTATTGTGCTCAATTAAATG